>JANHFL010006068.1:60484-74824 GCA_032468155.1 Oxyrhabdium leporinum
GTGTGAGAAAGATTGCAGTTCTGATCCAACAATTCACAACCCAGAAATAACAGGAATCCCATGCTACATGTATTAAGAACTATTTGTTCAAAATATATAATACAAAAGGTTAGGTGCTCTTCTTGCAGCGGGGGTGGTAGTTCATAGAAAAAGAGAAGGGGAAGGACATGCCTGACATCAGCTCCCCTCCCTTCTCCAAACGAGTAACTCACAGATTGGAAAAGAGAACCCAATCAGGCAATCGTGCCAAGATTTTAGCCCTCCTCCTGGCACTTTTTTGTATACATATTCAGGAGTCACTCAAGCAGCTGCAGCATATTAGTTCCAGTAGTTTTGACAAGCGCTGCCACAGGACTGCGATTCGGTACATTGTTCCTTCGCTCCGTGTTCACTTACCTAGCCAGCAAGAGCGAAGGCTGTTTGGCAGCATGGACCTGTCATGGAGAAGCAATGCCTGATAGGTTCGGTGGAGGAGTTTGCTTGTTTTTCTTCTTCCCTTCCTCTTCTTTGCAGTTCAATATTGAAAGCAGGCAGCACCATGTTACAGGCTGAACAGTCTGAATCAGAGGTGCAGCTTGGCACAGTTCCTCAAGACTGAATGAGCAAAGGATTTTTTTTTCCCCTTTCCAAAGCAGCCAAAACAAATATCACATTGCATTTGTAGAGATTTCGTTAATATAAGTTGCTTTGGAAACATGGCTCAGCAAACAACAAAGCCAGACACCTTGATTGTACCTGAAGTTGACAATACACACTGTCAAAATCCATGGCTTAACGAGGATCTTGTGAAGACCCTGAGGGAAAACCTGTTGCAGCATGAAAAGCTCAAGATATCCCAGAAATCTTCATCAATTTCGTCGAAGTTGTCACCCATCATTTCTCCCAGAAATTCGCCAAGGCTGTTGCGCAGGATGCTTTTGAGTAGCAACATACCAAAACAGCGCCGGTTCACTGTGGCACATACCTGGTAAGATCTGAATTGTACCCTCCCCCCCTCTCCTCACCCTTTCTAATTTTTTGGAGTAATGTTGCAGTTTTGTAATCCAAGATTCCTAACCCTTTCTCTCAAACTCCTGGAGATAAAGACCAGATTTGATACCCTTAATAGTAACATAGCAATTAGACATGAAATCTTGTTCCGTTAGAGTCAAACTACTTCTGATATTAAATAGATTGAAGTGAATGCTGCTCCAGGAAACAGGAAGGAAAAGCAGTAGGGCTGCCAAAACTGCATTTACTTTTTTGTCGCTTTCAAAGGACACTTTGTTCCCTTTGTCAGCTCTCTGGAAGATTTAATTTATATGAAGATCATGGGAAAAAGAAGAATATTTATCTGACTTACTCTTAAATGATGAAATGATAACATCCTTCTCTTCCCCTCTACCATGTTAGGTGGGCATAGAGAAACAGCGTCTCATATTGCAATTGCAAAACCTCTTAAAGAGGATATTATTAGATCTGCCTCCCCATCAAATATAGATGGAGGAAGAGATGTAGAGCAAATGTGAATTCCAGGCAGCTTGTTTTCAGATAACTGTTATGAAAAGCGGGGGGACGGACCCTGCTTTTTCAATAGAAAAATCTACTAACTGCATTGTAATTATGAATCGGGCAGAATCAGTGTGATTCACTATAGTATAGATGTATTTACCAGTTGTTGAACTGACTGCCAGATTATTGCATTTATTTCTTTTCTAGTAAAATCTATTCTGAGGGGTTCTGAGGGGTTCTGAGCTTGCTTGTTTTCTTGCAGACATTTCATTACCCTAACTAGGTAACATCATCAGTGCTAGTAAAGAGTATTGTTTGCTGTCAGTTTATATTCTGATGTCTTGCCCTGTCAGTGTTGGTGGGGGGTGGTCTTAGAGATTCTTTGGTTGGGCTGTTTACTGTTGGCTTCTTTGGCAGTTTCTTGATTGAGGTATTGTTTATTTGACTGCTGGTCTGATGTTATTCTTGGAGTTAACCTGTGCAGACCTGGGTGCTGATTGCTAAAGAAATCTATTCTTTAGCTATAACTCTCAGAATCACTTATTGGCTTCTCTAACGAAGGTTTTGGTAGCTTTTTATAATTTTGCATGCTTTGAATTTTGTTGGCTGGATTGTTTCCTGAAGCAGCTAAAAGAAATGTGAAGCTGAAAATGGCATTGCAATAGGAGTGGAGTAATCTGTGAATGCTCTTCACAGAACATTACTTTTTCACGTTAATATTCATGTCATTAAAGTGAGGAAGAATGCTTTAGTCCACAGCAGGCATGACCAACAGACTGCTTGTGTCCCCATCTTGTTTTTGCAGTCTGTACAACTCTCAACTGCGCGCCTAGAATGCGTGACACATTTGCAGCCTTTTTCAGTGCTATTTTTGTGGGGATCTTCTAAAAGAAAACAATGCCTATAAAGGTGTGTGTTGAGCCTTTGATCATTTCACTGCTCCCAAAGTCCGCAAAAACCAATAAGATAGCTATAAAATTTGATCCATCCTTTCAAGTAATTGTCACATATCACTACCATATGGTCCTAAAAAGAGATAAGAAGACAAAACTCTTCAGTCATGGCTAAAAAAAGGTTGGTTTGCAATAGATTGCATACTGTCCGTCACCCAAGCCATGATTTTGCCCTAGTTTGTTAAATAAGCCACAAATCCTTGGTTTGCACAGGATGTTGAGCAACAACCTTGGTTTACAAAGTACAGTAGCTGGATTCCTGCAATACACCAAGCTTAAATTATACAAAGTGCACTATGGTTTAGCATGAATGTGGAGCTGGGAATGCAGGTTGCCTCTCCTTGCTCTAAGGAGTAACAAAAGCCAATGCCTCCTTAAGACACTCAGTATGTGTTGAGACTAAACAAATCTCTGTTGAGAAGTGTTTCAATTTATGTAACTAGAACTCCTTGTCTACTATTGAGTTATGACTGGGCATGATCACAAAATATCTGGATTATATTTCTTTATTGTCATACTTTTTCCAATCTTTTTCCAAGTACCAATTAGGCCAATTCTTATTTCATCTTTTTCGTACCCTGGCAATAATTCTATTTCTTTCTCTCTCTTTCTGATAAGGCATGGAAATTGAGACCATTGGAATTCAATATGAAGGGGTTGAGTATTTCCTTAAGGGCAAGAATTACTAGCAGAATCACTGATAGGTGTTGAAGTATGTTTCATTTGGAAAACATCAGATTTGGGAAAGTTACCCTAGATCGTTTTTCCATTTGATGAGAATTAACATTCATACATAAATGTTTTGGACTTAATTGTAGAATGAGCAAGTTTCCTAGATCCTAATAATCTTGTGGTACACATATCAAAAGGAATTTTTGGTGGCGATACTTACTAACTTCAGAGCATGTGACTGGAACTTATTGTTAATAATAATTTCACTTGTACATAAGCTCAGTTAAGGCTTATATGAAGATTTCACACTGAAAAGCCATATCTGAGCTTTCTTCAAACTAGTACCCTTCAAAACTATTGGCCATCATGCCAGCTAGAAAGAATGAACATTAAATTCTCTACATCTGAAAGGCTCTGGTTGGAAAAGAGCATTCAAACTCCCCATTGGTAATCTGAAGACTTTATTGCTTCTATTCCCAATATACTATATCTTACAACTTCTCTTTCAAGTTCAACATTCCATTCAAACTGTTTATCTTGAAGTCTGAAATCTGTTTAAGATTCTGGTTCAGTGTTAGAAGATATTATAAGGAAAGATTAGCATCTTATTTTGAGCTATTTATATAGGTGACTCCAAATTTCTATTAAAAGAATAATGCCTAAACCATCATTCTTTGCCCATGGCACTGTATAAAGGTCAGTTTTTCATTTTCATTAGATATTTTTTATTTTTTTACTCTTTCTCAGGAGTAGCCTTCGCTATTCTGGTGTTCTCTTGATGTGCTGGAATTATATCTGAGAATTCCCAGCTGTGCAGCAGTGGGAAAAATGTTGGTCTTAAAGCATTTGAAGGACACCCAGCTGGAGGAAGGCTGTTTAGACGTTCTTGACTATATTACTCATCTGTAAAAAGAGGAAAACAATCCCAAGATTGTTTTCCAGAAGAAATTACAGTTGAAGAGCTGTTGCCTGTGGGCTTCCATTTTCTGTGGGTTTCTATCTCTTAAATGCCCCATTTTTTGCATTCTGCATGGCTGTCCAATGATGAAAGTTAACTGATTTTCCAAAACAGCTTATGATGTGTTAGGGACAAAGATGATATTCCAGTATTGTCCAATGTTCCTGTAGATGAGTTATGCTTTTTTTAATTATAATAACATTATAAATGTGATTATATGACATTCAGTGGCTTCCCAATGAAATATACCACAACCACAAGGGTTGTTAATCTATAGGAACTGACTACATTAGATAATATACCTACAGTATGCAAATTCAATATGGCCTGGGACCTCACTTCAAGAATCTTTTTTGGGAAGAATCTTTTTTTGCTAAATGAAATACTGGGCTCTATTTTCTAAACCTTCCCTCTCCTTCTTTCTCTTTCTTTCTCTCACATGCTCAACCATTGTTTAAAAGATGTTGGAGAAAGGGTGATACAAATTTCTAATATATTGCAATTGATACTGTCAGTGTAGTTGATCTCTGAATCTGAAGAAGCAATGTATATCCAAAAATGAATGGTAACATTAATAAAACTTGCTTAGTATTTAGTTATTTTAAGATTGAAAAAATACCCAGATTGTTAAGAGGTTATAATAAAACAAATAGCTGTTCTTAAAAATCTTTTCAACACAGGATCGCATTTTCCAAGGTGCTTTGATTACTGATATTGTAGGTGTTACTAATGAGTCACAGACTAGTGTGGGAATTTTTCATCACAGGGTTTGCATTTAGTTAGGATGTTAGATATATACAATATTTTGAAGGATTTTATCTTAAGCCACAATGCTGCAAGCTTTTTTGGAATATAGGTTAAAAAAAAGCTTTTAATTATTTATTTAAAAGTGTCTGCCTCCTTTAGGTTTATAATGAATCTTATTTTATATACCTGTCAATCTGGGGGACTTGTAAATATTTCCTCTATTTGAATGTGTGTGGTGTTTTTTGTTTTTTTTAAAAAATCCAGACAAAGATCTATTTTTGGAGCTCAAATTCACCTTTGGAATGAATTGGAGGTAGCCAATTTGTTGTCCATAGTCCTTATTAAGATCTACTAATACCAGAATATGCAGAGAATTATGTTCCTTCCCCTGCAGCAAGAAGAAAGTTTCAGGAAAAAGAACCCAAGAGGGATAGTATAAATTTGAATGTCACAGTAAAAGGAATATCACTGACAAAGAAAAAGTGGAGAGTTCTACTCAGTTTGATCCTTGGGCTAGGTTCAGTCTCTTCCATCATAAGTGTGCCACTCCCCTTATTGTACAGTGGTACCTCGGTATGCATCATTAATTGGTTCCAGGAGGTGTGATTAGTACCAGAATTGATGCGTACCAAACAATTCTTTCCCATAAGGAATAAGGAATGTAGTGCGTCACAAGGCAGCTGACACTGACAAGTTCTAGCTTGTGCATTGAGTATTGAACAAACAATGAGTACCGGGACAAAATTTTCACATCAAAATGCGTGGAGTACCAAATTTGATGAGTTTCAAAGCAGTTGAGTACCAAGGTACCACTGTATAGGGAATGTAGCAATAGAATAATATAAATCTCCTTGATTTATACTCTACTGTTCAAACAACTATCCAGTCGCCCAGGACTGTTATGGTGGAGGACAAAGAGTTTCCTCCATACAATCAGCAAAAATCAACTGCACTTGCAATTGAATCATCCTCCAAAGCTGAAGAAAGATAACTGTATTCCAGTATATCTAACGTTATCAGTAAGAAGCAGTTACAAAGAAGACACACAGCACAGTTCTGTCTCAAGTACCATGCTGTCGTATTTGCTGGTTCCTGCTCAATTTGCATTTACAATACCCTTCATTAACAAAGCACCTTCCAGATATGTTGGAAATATAATTATAATATAATCTAGCATGGACATAGTTTTAGAATTATAAAAATAATAGTCCAGCCTGCTTTACAGTCTCTGGAAGTCATTTCATTGTGCCTGATGGTAGACCTTGCCATGCATCTCCAGGTTTATGCATCTATAATTGCATCTCTATTATGCATCTATAATTACACAGAATAGATTTATACAGGATAGGTGGGCAACCTGTAGGATTCATGTGTTGCTGAACTACAGTTCCTAGGAATTTTTATCACTAGTGAAACTTGCAGTGACGACATTTGTGTGGGCCTGCCTTCAGTTTTGACTCCTGACAAGTGCCTGGACTAGTCCCTGCAGTTTTCTTGGCAAGGTTTTTGGGGGAGTGGTTTGCCTTGCCTCCTTCCTAGTATTGAGAGACAGGGATTGGCCCAAGGCCAGCCAGTTAACTTCATGCCTAAGGCAAGACTAGAACCAATGGACTCCCAGTTTCTACCCTGCCTGATATATTAACTATTGAGAGCCAGTTTGGTGTTGTGGTTAAGGCATCGGGCTAAAAGCTGGGAGATGGTGAGTTCTAGTCTTGCTTTAGACACAAACTGGCTGTGTTACCTTGGGCCAAACACTCTCTTTCAGCTCTAGGAAGGAGACAATGGCAAACCAGTCCCCAAAAACCTTTCCAAGAAAACTGAAAGAGTTGTTCAGGCGGTTTCTAGAATCAGACACACAAACTGGTTCTCACTGCAGCATTAGTTAAAGTCAGTCTCATATTAAGTGTATATGTATTTTCCTCCCTTGATAACCTCTCTGTAAATTAATCATTTTTGGTGAAGGCTAGTGCAATACAGATAATGTGATAATGATAATTCCACAAGCATTTTTGATAGTAGAATTTCAATATCAGAAGAGAGCAAGTGATGTCAAGCCATCTCTCAAACTAAAGCATTATTCTCCTAATTTAGAAGAATCTCTTTCTTTCATAGTTAGCCATTGTAAAGACATAAAATGTAATTATGCTAGACTGTGCTTTGTACAGACATTCAGCAGACTGGATCTGATTATTTTAAATGGATCCACTAATAGGAATTATCTAGGAAAATTCAGTTTGGGGCAAATGAATTTATGAGTTCTGTGGATTAGGTTGCTAATGCCCATAATATTTTGCAATTTATGCAATTCTAGTTTTAGAACTGAAAGTAGATTAGATAGTGATTACCTTACACCACCTCTAATGCTCTTTCCAGAGGGGTGGAATTTATTGTTGTGAGTGTCTTACAAGTTGCAGCATAAGCAGAGGTCAGACACTTCGTGTAAGATGGTCAGGGCAATTATTGCTAATACAGTGTTTCTCAACTTTGGCAACCTTAAGATGTATGGACTTCAATTCCCAGAATTCCCTACCCAGCTAAAAGCACCCACATCTTAAAGTTGCCAAGGTTGAGTAACTCTGTGCTAAAATAACAAGGTTATTTTATTCCAAGGTTTTTTTATATATATGCAGTTGAGATGGACTTTTATTGAAAACCAGTCAATGGTGAAAACTCTCTGACATATTAAGAGAGCCTGCTTTGAGGACTCCAGTAGTCTTCAAGGTCAGCAGAGAAGCAGAAATATTCTGTATTCAAATACATTTTGTTATGACTGTGTTAAAAGCAAGGAAATATTATGACACATAATTTATATTTAGGTTAAATGAAAGACATTGGAAGTAGCAAAATTTTGACTAGCAGATAAGGCAGATGATACATCTGGAAGAGTTATGAGGAAATCAAAATGAATGCTTCAGGACAGTAGTATAGTATTTGATCTGTCTGTCTCGCTCTCCCTCCCCCTCCCTCTCTTTCATCTCTATTACTATCTTATCTATTATTTCATTGTACCATTATTTTAATGTTGGTATGTTAATAATCTAGCTTGTTAGGAATTTAATGATTTAGCAATTTATTTTTTCTTTAATATTTTATGATTTGCATTCATGTTATATTTTGGATGGCTTTAAACTCTTGATTTTCTATCACTTTACTCTGCTTTCTCTTCATAAATCTTTTACCTTTAATCAATTGTATTTTTGTAGTATGCTGCTTTTTTGTCCTACTGCGCAAAATTCAGCATAGCGATTACAAGAAAGAAAAGAAAAAAGAAAAGAAAACCCCATAACCCCATTATCTGTCACTAGGTCATTCTAGCTGAAATGACTGAGAATTGAGTTTAGCAAAATGCTGGCTGTGTTCAAATAATATTGAATTAATAAATTTTCTGGGCTTATGCAATAAAGTATAATATACTGCAACCTACAGGCTGGGTTTGTACAATACTGAAGTCCGCTAAGTTTAGCACATAGGTTAGGATTAGGCTGCTTGACTGTTAACTGTCCTATTCCTGAAGTGTCAGAGAGGAATCATCTTTGACCCACCAGATTCCTTTTTTATCATGCATCGGCTGGCATTCTAGCACCACCCAATGTGCATTGAAAACCAACTTAATGTATGTTGAATAAACATTTCAAGCTACAACCTGTGCCATGACTATGTGACCTCTATTTAGATAGTGAGTCAAACTTTTCCTGTATGTCTTATATTTCAACAGTTGGGGAAGGTTACATATGTTCATTTTAGTAAAACTCTGGATTAAGTGATCTGTTCTTTAATAGTATATGGAAATGTCCTTGAGAGAAAAGGGGAAGAGATGTTGCTTGCAAAACAATCAGACAGGAGAGGGAGGAGCCCTCAGGAGGTTAAACATCAGATGAAAAAAACTTAGGAAGGACTCAACCTATTTGATCAGGCCATTAAAAATGACAGTGAAAGTGAAACCTTCAAACTTGCAAGATTTTTTTAATGTCGCTTACAAGAAGAATTAGCTCATCTCATTGTGTTTCCTTTCAGGTTTGCCAGGAAAGGTGAACAGTTCTGCATTTACTGATGAGGCAAGAAAGACATACTTGAGAAATTTTATTAAAGTAGAAACATCTAGATGTATATACTAATCCCTACCAAATAATTTCCAGCTGCTAGTTATTTCAGATTTATTGGAAGCCTCTGATTCTCAAATTTGTTTTTGCTGTTGACTATTGTAAGGCACATGAGAGGTCCTAGTGATTACTAACAAAACTATTCTTAAAACATGATACCAGGAACTCAGAATGGTAAAGTTATACACAATAATACTATCTGCTGAACACCTAGATAGGTTTACTGTATATTGTGATTGTTCTCACTGATAGCTGAATTATCCTAGATTGGAATACTCATAATAATTTGAATATATAACTGATTGATCAATTGATAGTAGAGCATTTCTAAGCCACCCCACAAAATATTATTTTGAAACATTTTATGTTAAATCCAGCACTTCCTATTAGTTCATTTTTCCCTTTAAAAAAAAATCTATGTCATAACTTTAAACAAATCGAAAATAATCGATAGAACATTGATGACTAATTTACAAGAGACTTAACATATGGCAAGCTAAGTATTTTTCAAAATTTCCTCTATGGGGAAGCCTCTAGGTCTTCTAGATGATCAGTGTTGAAAAAACAAGTTTGACATATGATAACTATCATCATCTCAGTGTTTTTTTTCTATTAAATGTTTTGTGAGATCAAAACACATACTATCTGGCTACATTTAAGGTTACATCAACAGAATCCCACTCACTTATCCAGAGTTTCCTTTATCCTACCCTCTACATGCAGTGCCCTAGTAGCACAGTAGTTAGAATGCAGTATGGAGTTTGATCCTGGTGGGGCTCAAGGTTGGTAAAATGAGGCCCAGATTGTTGGGGGCAATATGCTGACATTGTAAACCACCTAGAGAGTGGTTTTAAAGCACCATGGGGAGATATCTGAGTCTAAGCACTATCATTACTCTCCTTGTAAGCTCCTCATCTGCTCTGGAGGCTATTTCAACCTCTCTGAACTGGTTTTGGCTGCACAGAGAGAGAGATCTAAGTGGCGAAGCTACAGCAAAATAATGGCATTTGCATGATGGCATCATCCTTAAACTTCACATACTTGCATCCTGACATCAAATCCATGTATGTAAATGAAAGGGCTCATTTCATTGTGACATAGCACACATCTCATCACTTCTTGCCCCCACCCAATGCCCGTATCTCCAGTATTGCTTGTTCTGATGGCAGATGTTTATAACCTATTGATGGATTATCCATATTGCAGACTATGCTATTTTATTATCTCTACTGAAATCAACTATACATGTCAGTAAAGTTGTTTCAAATATTGTAATATTGACCTACTACAAATGTAAATAGATTTTTTAGGAAGATGGTTGTTACACTTGACCTATTACACAATGCAGTTGCAAGTTAAAATAGGAGCACGTGATTCAGAAGATAATACGGAGTTTAAGACTAATAGCTGCTGATAGCCTGATGCTTCATTAATATGTATATTCTTCTTTTAATGGCTGGGCATCATACCATCTGACAAAAGTAAATTTCTAATCTTCCCATAATTATTTCAATAAAAAGCCTGAAATTTAGACATTATGACAGAGGGAGAAAAACTTTTCTACTTTCACTTTCCATTCCGTGTGGCTTTGTATTTCTCTTTCTTGACTACCTTTTCTACAACACCTATAAATACAATGAGAAAAGTGGAAATTGGGGTACAAATGTTTTAGCCAGTTGTTTCAGAGACAAGGAAAATATTTAGTTTCCATTTCACTGATGAGAATTAATGCATAATTTTGATCTCTGTAACCCAGAGTTGAATATTATCTATTCCCTAATGTCTGGCTAGCTGTGTAACATTTCCAGTCATCCAGCCGTGGATTAAAGTTTTGTGAGCACACAGCAGTAGTTGCTCTCGTGATCATCTGCCATGACCAATAGGTGGAAAAAACTGGCCGTAGAATTCTCTCTATTGGACAAGGCTATGAATCCTCCTGCTGCCATGTCCTCTTTACTAAAGGTAAAGGTTTCCACTGTCCAGTTGTGTCCAACTCTGGAGGGCAGTGTTCAGCTCCTTTTCTTAGCCGAGGGAGCCAGCATTGTCTGAAGACATTTCTGTAGTCATATGGCCAGCATGACTATACCTATTTATCTAGTCACATTGGCATGCTTCCAAACTGCTAGTTGGGCAGGAGCTGGGACAAGTAACAGGAACTCACTCCATCATGTGGCACTCAGGTCTTGAACCCTCCTGTCAGCTTTCCAACTGACAAAGTCAGCAGACTCTGATTCTAGGAAGTCTACCTGTGGATCTGATCTAATACCTTGGTGGACAATGAGGACCAAAAATGGTATGACAAGAGTAATTTGAGCAACAGTTGCAAGCATTTACGTACATCTTAAAGAGATAGGTGAAAGAGAAGGCCTGTTGCTAGACAGAAATAATATCTTTTTATATGAGCCAATGGAAGAGAACCATGCATCATCTACTACTACGGGTCCAGCCTACTCTGAATCTTCCCAGGTATTATCTGGCATATCATAGCTGGAGTAATATACCAACAATAAAACATCTTGCATCAATTTTCTCTAAATCTAACTAGGATTAAATTTGATTTTCTTCTTCCACTGAACTTACCATTGTTGCTAATTCCAAATAATTTTAACTTTTGATATCTATTTACAGTATAGGATGCTAGCAAAGCATTCATGACAGGTTTGTTTATTTCTCTGGCATCAAATGGAGAGAAAGCTAAGCAGAAAAGAAGACTATATTACTGAGTGATCTGAAGCAATTAGAATCCAGGCATAAATGCAACCTAATTTTAGAACAAAAGATTAAAGCAATACGGAATTAATTAGATTCAATGGAACTACATAAATGAGATTTACAAGAGTAAGTGATAATGAGTTGCTCTGTTCTTAATTAGTACTTCAAGAAACGGTAGTGCTGCCAGTGATCAGCCATGGCCAGCAGCACCTGGAAGTAAATAACTGGATAGATAAAATGATACACAAGAAGGCAAAAGAGTCCCTTATTGTAGGAAACAGTGGAAAACCTATAATACATTGATTGGGAATAGAATCAACAGCGTAAAAGTGGCGGCAACGTTTCTTGGCTTAAAATAACTTTTTGTACAGCATAGGATTGATGCTCTTCCAGGAAGAGAGTCTTGTTTGTGAAACCAGATCTAGCACCTGCCCATGTAATATGTTGATCAAGTATTATATAGGCAGATGTCTCTGCAGAAGCCAGATATTTCATCTCTTCTCCAGCCTAAGCCAAAATGGCCCTGTAACTAGAGGGATGTAATCACAGCAACCTAAGTAGTCAATAGGAGCTTGGCATGTTCAAGCCCTTGATCACATCAATCACTTCGTTGATGGAGAATTCATGCTCACCATAAAAACTGTGTTAGGAAAAGAAAGAAAACATTCTTTTAAAACTGAAGCAGCTAAAGGCAACTTTAAGATGTTTCAACTATAGACTGTCAGTATAAAACCAAACTCATGAGGACTTCTCATACCAAATCAGAAACCAGAATCTGTTTGCATATTTGTTTGCATATATTAGAGGAACTGGAAGATCAGCCCTAAGGCTGTTTTTCTTCAGTTTTTTTTCTTGAATGTTCCAATGATCAGATATCACCTCTCTTCTTTCTATCTCCAATTTATGGACTGGATTTTCTGATGGTATTTTGGTAATGGCTAACAAAATCAATATTGCATAAAAGCATCAAAACAGAATCACTACAAATCTATGATCATAGGCCTTAACAAGCTCCTAGAAAAAAATGATGTGTTTTCTTCTAAGAACTTCCATGCTTTCATTTGATGTACAACTTTAAGCTTCCCCCCCTTCCTATTCCAGAAAGTATGAGAAGATGGAATTTTGTTTACTTGGCACTTCACAAATATTCTTATAAACACAATTAAAATTGAAGTGAAAGAGGTGGAGGGGGGGTGGAAACGTAGAATGCATAAACAAGAAAAAGAATAAGAAAAGTATGTTCAGGAGGAATATATTTATGTTCTCTTAAAACATAAACTTTATTGATATAGTGTCTATTCCCTAAAGATACAGAATCAAGACTGAAAAATAAAAAACATAGATGGCCTGAAGGTCTGACAGCAGCGGACAATCCCAGAGCTG
This sequence comes from Oxyrhabdium leporinum, assembly GCA_032468155.1. Classification (NCBI taxonomy): domain Eukaryota; kingdom Metazoa; phylum Chordata; class Lepidosauria; order Squamata; family Cyclocoridae; genus Oxyrhabdium; species Oxyrhabdium leporinum. Next base: position 73,501 of record JANHFL010006068.1, read on the forward strand.
GGGGCAGCAACTAAGAAGGGGCAATTTCAGATTATTTAACAGTTGATTTTTTTTAAAATCATAGTGTCCTGAAATCATTCATTTATTCTATATACATGTCATTTCTGAAATCTCTTCTATCAGGAACTGCCTTTTCTCTTCCTTTCCATAGGTTGAGATTAGATAGATAGATTTATTCCTGTGAGTGGTGAATGGCCCTATAAGTGCTCATTTAGTTTTGGTCACTCATCTTACCTACTCTTTCTATGACATATTTTGGGGGAAAAATGGCTTCCCCATTAAAAATCATTTAATGCAAAACACCAAAAAGCTGATTGGGCAATAGTGACAAACACCTTCTCGCACATTTCTTAGCCACCTCCTAATTAACATTTTTAATTTGACTAAGTGCAAAAACACTGTACTCTATCCCTACACAGTTCTACAACATTCTTTTCTTTCAAATACATTTTAAGAACATGTTCTTTTTCAATCAATTGAATAAAAAGTCGGGGTGGGGGAAGAAACTTGCAAGATTTTCTTCCCTACATGGTACTGAGTTTGTTCTCATTTGCCATTTCTTGCTTTTACAATCACAACAGTGATGGCAGAGCAAAAAGAGAAAAATTGCCTGCATTCAAATGAAATTAGACATGATCAAAATAAAGAAATATGGCTGCAGCTTCAGTGAAGAATAGGAAAGACAGTGGAAGCTTCTTCTAGAGCTTATAAAGTGATAACTTTCCTTTCTTGTAAGACAGATCAATCTTTTGGGGGGGGGGGAGATACAGATCAAAGTAAGTGGGGCAATAATGAAAAATGGGCAGAGATATGAAGAAGTCAGGATTGCCTGTATTCCCAGTTTCAGAAAATAATTTACTTCTGTTTAAAATGCTATGTGAAGCCTATTTTTGGTCTTAGGTTACTTATCATGTGTGTTTTGAGCAATGGCTCTGTTTTGCTGTTTCTGTTGGAAAGTGGGAGGTGGGAATGTGTGCATATATCTACGTGTGAGAATGTTTATTTGAAAGAGAATACTTAGTGCATATAAATTGAAGATCAGTTGTTTGTATATATGAAGATTATCCATTTTGTACACAGTTAACTTTAATCAGTAATTATTGATTCATTAGCTACTCATTTTCTTTTGCCTCTGCCCTTTTGTGAAGAGAGATTTCTGGCAGATATGTATGCTATAATGTGTGACTTATATCGGGGTGTCAAACTGCAGCCCACCGGACAGATGTGTCATGCACAGGCCACGCCCACTCCAGTATCTCAAAGGGAAAAAACATCCCGAAATGTCACGTGATGGCAACGTGACACCACGAGTTTGACACCCGTG
>JANHFL010006069.1:0-13363 GCA_032468155.1 Oxyrhabdium leporinum
ACACTGCCTTAATTAACTGGGAAATTCTTGTTACACTTTCAAAGATTCTATATTTATGCCAAGAAGCCCAAAGCATTAAGGATACTTTACTGAAGTCCATCTCTCTTTTTTTTGCTTTTGAGGTCCTACCAGCTACATAAGGCCTGTTAGCCTTAACATATAAATTGCAAAACTGAAAAGTTAGCAGTTATTCAAATGGAGAAACAACTGGTCTTACTATAAAGGATATAAGAAGAGTGGAATCATTATTTGGACAAAAAATAAATGGCTGTTAAAACATAATAAATACCTTGAATAATACAGCAGCATTGAGCATTCAAGAATAGGGCAGATCATACAGGAAACTGAAAGTAGGAACAACCATGAATTATTTCCCATCCTCTTTCTCTTTCTCTTGAAGAATAAAAATCAATTACCATTTTAAAGCTCTTCATATCACTAAGCTGCTTATTGGATAAAGTGTACATTGAAGTGGTACCTACACCATTTATCATTTAAGTACAATTAGATGAGCACTATAGAGATTTGAGAGTGGTCAAGCACAGCAATTACCAAATGATCCAATCATTTAAGAAGTATGGATTTGAAGTGCAAAGTCACTGCAGAAGTGTCTTCTATCGGTCACTGCTATTTCTCCATAATTTTATACAAAAATTAACACGCCACAGATCTGTGCAGTAATGAAGGTTCTGGGGCCTGGTGTGCTGAAGCTTGTTCATAATGAAAGCTTGGAACAGGGACACTTTTCCCTTGTTCATTCTTTAAATTCTGTAAAATACCAGAGATGTTGGTGGTATTAATTCTATCTACCTGATTCAATGTTATATTAATAATCAGTGCTGGTAGACTGGGAATTCTTAACTGGGGCTTTAAAAGCATCACCTGGAACTGGTTTAGAAGTGGGGAAGTTTATTAAGTTTCTGTTCCAAGATAATCATAAACAGTTCTGTTCAGGCTGCCAATGTGTCCTCGATGAACAACCTTTTTTAGGAACTGTGTTTGAAAGTGTCTGAACTGATCCCTCATATACCACAGATCTATATATTTCTTCAAATTGTTGAAAATAGTTTGGTGTACAACCTTGGCAAAGTGGGTGACATATAGGGCTCCATATATTATCAGGTCATAGCTCCCAATATTCCTTATCATTGAACTTATTGGTGAGGGCTGGTGAAGTTCAGTAATAGCTGGAGAACCATGTTACTTATCTTAACTTTTTGAAAGAAATTGTTCGACCTTTCCTTATTCCAGTAGGGGTCTTCAGTGTAATGTTCTCCACATGTTGTTTGTAATTTATGGGTCCACAAACCACTATGATGTTTTCACTATAGGGGAGGCTGACTAACCTAATTGCAACATTTTGTTTAGAAAAAAAATCAGGAATATTTGAAGGCACTGACTTCCCTGGGGAGATTCACTGTACCAGGGTATTGCCTGGATTTCCCACTATTAAGGCATTAGCTAATTGTCAGTGATTAGCGTGGATTTTTTTTTGTCAAGCTACATACATTTCTTCCATCATCTTTTACAGTTAATTAAGAACACTTTAACCAGGGGCCAAACACCTTGTTGGATATGCAATGGTCTGGAAAACCACAGAAGAAGTACAATATGTGCCATTAACTTTATTGCTGCAAGGTGAATTAATAGCAGCTCGCCAAACAGCTTTAATTCTTGAGCATTGGCACAATGGAACAATAGTTGTGCTCCTTAAGACAAGAAAGGTCCTGCTTCCTTGACTCTTATTTTTCAACCCACATCTGGAATGGCCAAGTTTCCAACCCATTAAATAGGTCACATCTGTCCAGCAAAACTGTCATGCTACAGGATAAGATGATTTTGCTATTTCTCTTAGCTAATTTCCTCCACTCTTATGATGTTCATTTTACCAGCCAGTCCATCTTTACCAGATCTGAATCAGCAAGAGAATGGTGGTACCACAACTTCTGCCCTGGTCGTATCTTTATGTTAATTCTACTCCCATCCGATCGGTGCAGCTTCAAGGATATATAGTATCCTAGGCCACATTGACCAATGATGCTACCTTCCGCTAATATGAAGACTTTAATTTTTAGAACGATTAAATTTAATATCTGCTCTGCATGATGAGGCCTTGGAGCTATAACTTGGTTCATTGCTGCTTTAGAGCAAACTTGCCAAATGTAATCAATTGAAAATTGCTAAACCACAGTGCAAAGACATCTAAAATCCTGTCTGAAATAATATGAACAGTTAAAGAAATGTAAACAATTTTTTCCTGTAGCTTCTGTTTTTTAGAAGGAGGGATGGTGTTGGTTGGCGCCCACAAAGTTTGGTCCTCTAATCCAGTGCTTATTAGTCCTTAATCTAAAGCCATTCCTACATCTGATCTACCAGAATGGTTGGGCTGTATTTCTTGCAAATAGCAGAATGATAGTCTTGTGGACTGGGCAAGAGTTCTACGAGTGGCAATCTTTTGTTCTGCACAAATGGTGGTTTAGATAGCTGTCAAGCATGGTAATTTGATAGCTTTCCTTATCCTTCTATCTATTGTTCTGCTAACTGAAGTGAGGAGGTATAGGATGAAGCATTGTGACTGGATACCTTCCACCATTATGAGATACTGGAAGATCAGTGTCACTGCAGCAGCTGGCATTGGTATATGATACTTAAAACTCCCACTGAAGCATTTCCATATTTTGCTATCTTGTTTGCTTTTCAAGAAGCTTGACAAAAATATGTGCATGTAGCAAGTTTACCAATCCTTTTTTTCTAAAAAATAAATAAATATGTGTGTTGGGCCATTCTCCCCATCAGGGGTTAGCAATCACCCCGCAGAAATGTAGGTGAGCATATGTGTGTGCGCTCCATTTAAGGGAGTGGCAGATATGCACGCATACCACTCACGCAAATTGAGCCATGCACGCTTGCCAGCTGTTCGTGCAGAATGATCCCCCTCCCCCCGAGACATACACTGGTCTGCCAAGCCTGAAGCATTGGGGATTTCTGCTCTAGACTGAAATATTTTTCTAGGTTCACACCTTTCACACTTACACCTTATCTTCTCAGGATGGAATTTACGTGGGCTAATTTTGGGAGAGGGATGTGGGTGGACTCCATTTCCAATGTCTCTGCATGGTTGGGTGCTCTTTCCACATAGGCAGGAAACAGTAATGTAAACACCTTAGAGATACTGGAACATTATCACTAAGTTCAAGGTGCATATAGTTCAGCACCTTTCCCAAATTTAACCTTCATGTTGACTACTTATGGAGGTCCGCTTTTGCTATGCTTTACTGAGGGACACATGGCATGGATTTTGTAACTTGTTAAATAACATAGTTACTTTGTATTTTAATTTGACTTATTTTCTCTCTTTTAAAACGATGTTCAGACTCATTACAGGCTGGAATGTAGAAACAGCTTTTGACATTCCTAAACTGAAAAGATAAACTAGCTGGAGAGAATCTCCAGATAAGAAAAAGTTTGTTAGTACAAATTGGGGTCTGATTTATCTCTTTTGTGAACTCCAAACACCCATTTTCCTTACAATTTACGCCCCTTCTGACATTTTAATGAACATGTGTGATATTATGGGATGCAAATATGTAACATGTCTATCACATGTAACTGATTTCCTATGCAAAGGGGAGGTTAATTTTATCCTGCCCAGTCTTTCCTCTTGCATTTTCTTTGTTGTGTTAATTATAAAAAGGAATATAAGATGGGTCTCGGGGCTCTCCCCTTTTCACAGGGAGACCCCACATTATCAGGGTACCCTAATAAACCGCTTTTAAATGATCTTCCAACTCAGTTGCTTATTGGGAAGGTAAACCGAGTCAGAACCGAGGGCCAGATTTGGCTATCACTGCAGATCCAGAATATTACAAAAATTACAAAATGCATATTTTCCTAGTTTTCCTAATTAATTTTAGCTATACAAATATATTTTCAAGAAACTGACTTGTTGTAGCAAAGCAAACTTTTTACAAAAGTCCAGATTTTGTGCATAGGTTATTTATATATATAACATTTAGTAATAAAAATGATAATTCTTAACCTTATTAATGTAAAGCCTTTGCCAAGAAAGGGAAACTCCTGTAACTCAGATATATTATGAAATGTAAACTTGCAAGCCTTTGCTTATTTTGATAAATTGTATTTGTTGCAGTTAATCCCAAGGAAAGGCAGTGCTGAACCACAGATCGCTGAGGTTTACTTACCTAATCTTAGAACTGGAACCCTTCTACTTCTAGATTAGCCTTTCCCAAATTGGTGCATTCCAGATATATTGAGACTAAAAGTTCCCACATTTACAATTACTGCAGCTAAAATATCTGGAGTTATCCGTTAAGGATAAAGTGCAGTACACAGTCCTGCAGCTATTATATGACATCATCATTCAGGAAGGGCTAAAGTAAACCTCTGTTCAACCCCTCCCTCAATATCTAACTTTGTGTAACTTAAGAGTATAGTGCTTGCTGAAACAAACAACTTGCCTTGATGTTGGCCCGTGTTACAGTTGCCAAGGCATCTTTAAATGAATCCCAAGGTCGTTGAGACAAATCTATTGTCAGAGGTTTCCATACATTTAAATAAAACTATTCAAAAAGAAGGCAGGAGTGCGTTCTTGGGAGTTGATTAAAGATTCTGAATCTGATGCAGCTCATATTGAAATCCTTTTATTTCTCGTGCTGAGATATTGAATTGAAAGCTCAGTACCAGGTAGACCAAACAGGAAGTACAACAGTAAAAGCTTATTCTACTTTATTGCAAAGCTAACAGAATCTTGCAAGTCTGAAAATGCAATTCTCCTAACCTCACCTTTCCAGGCTGATAACTTAGAGAGAGTCCCATCTGAGCTTCTTGCTCTGCGTATGCAGCTATGGCCATGTTGCTGCTTATCTGACCATAGTCTCTCTTTCCCTGGTCTCCCAGGGTCGTTCCCATATACCTTTATATCTGTGAGACCTGATTCTCAAGTCTGATTGCTGATCATCAGTCTCTAATTTTGTTTTTGTTTTCTTTCTCATTCCATGACAGCAGACAGACTTCATTTCATTTATCTGGCTGACAGTGCACTGTCTGCTGTTGAGCAAAAGCCATCTATAGCTAGGATTTGATCAGAATCTGCCTGGTAAGAAGAAAGGTTTTCAACAGTCTTAATGATTTAGATCCACAGAATTCAATAGCATATGGAAATGACCTTGAGGGAAGAGAGGAAGACAGATTCTCTAGGGAATAGACAAGAGAGGGAGCAGACCCCAGTGGCTTGATATCAGAGGAAGAAACTTAGGAAGGACTCATCTTAGCCATAAATAAGCCAACAGCCCAGTTTGTTTATTGTTCAGCTACTTCTGAAGCCTTTCATGTTCATTCTTCTCTAGACATAAGTTGGATCATGTTTAGAGGACTGAAAGTTGTCCTCTTAGATGGTGGGTGGTGGTTTCAAGTGGACCAGGAACCAGAAGCTTTGGCAACTAATCGGAATCAGGACTTAAGAGAAAGCTAGAAAGTAGGGTTAGGAAATAATCCAGAAGGACATCTACAGCCATGTTAAATTAGGTCAATATAGAAAATTCTTTGCTGAGAAGATTCCACACACACAAAGAAGTCATACACCAGTTCAACAGCAGTTCAGCTGTTCTGCTCATCCTAAAGCCCCAGCAGTAATTCTGCAAGAACTCACATTGGTAATCTCAGAAACAATACTAAGAATCCCAGACTGTTTACAAATGGCCAGGGATCATCAGGACTTTATAACTTTATCCATAGCATTTGTCCCAACTTCTCTTTGATTTAATCTGGGAAGTAGGACAGGATCCTATAGGTATGTTAGCATGACTGGCAATGCAAATACTGCCTTGGTCATTCAAAAATCACTACAAAATTGCTTCTGCTTAGCAGTGTCTTATCTGTTTGGTGTTCTGTGGAGCGAGTCAAGGGAAATAAATTGGGCAGTGGCTAGATACTTGTATTAAATATGATTAAACTCTATTTAAAACTCATTATCAAGACTACTTTGTGCTGCTGGTGTAGGCAAAAAGCAGTTACTTTTAATCACCATTGTATCATTTTGCCATCCAAGGGACTTTTCTGGGCAGTTCAGGATATTATATAATTTGGACCAATCGGCCATTTCATTTGTTGAGCTCTAATGATGTAGACAAAGTAAACCTAATTCATATGTACTGTTCAATTCCTTCGCCTCTTGATTTATTATTAAGGGGAAATAAACTGACTGTCTGGTTCCAGAGGATAATAAATGCCTCCTTGGAAAAGGTGAAAGCCGAATCTGCTAAGAACACTGATTATCTTTACATACTTATATCTCACATTACATAAACTCACCTGCTCCCATTCTGGTGTCACCTTAAGCCTTAGGGACAACAGCGTTGTTCTGGTAATCCTTCAGATATGCCTAATAGCAACATGCCTGTATTTTTTTTTCTTCTGGAGACTTCCTTTGCATTTATTTATTTAGAAAATTTATATGGCCAGCCATCTAATATACAAACTTTGGATGGCTAATAATAATAATCAACATGAGCAATATAATGAAACCTTTATAAACCAAACAAAAACAAAATTAAAATGAATCATAGTACAATAACCAAGGAACCGTAAAACTCATTGACACAAAGCCACAGCTAAATTGATCTCATCTATTATCTCAACCCAAGACTTGTGGGGGGAAAACAGAATCTCAAGTATGTATGTGAGCGTTCCATAGAGCAGGTGTTGTGACAAAGAAAACATTTCTTCTTGCCTCACAAGATGATAACTGTTTAAAAAAAGGAAAACTGGAGCTCACTCTACCTGTCAGGTCTGCTAGGATGGCAGAGACCATCAGAGACAGTCCCACCTGTAAAGAGATCCTGTTAAACCTGTTAGCAACACTGCTCTAGGTGTGTGCAAATGGTTCCCTGCTACACACATTTGCCCATATACCACAATATGAGAAGTAAATGTTGCCATGATTAGCAGATGTTTTCTCCACTGATTGAAGATTGGGGCAGCAAAGCTGGAGGAATCAACTATATGCATGTATATAACAGTGGAAGCAATATTGATGGTTACTCTATATTGGGGGGGGGGGGAATACAGGCAGAATAGGGATCAGCAATAGGAGCAGCACATTTCCTTGCCAGCATAGCTTTCTGACGTTTTAAGATAGATGAGTATTAGAACTAGCAGTGCTTCAGATTCAAAGGCAAACTATTTTGGAGTATGTGAGCAAATCCTCATAACGCATGCAACATGATCCCATCAAAACATGATTCCGAGGTCTGCAGTTCAATTTGATTGGCCCCAGTAGTGACCTGCAATGAGAGAGTCCTGGGTGCTTTGGATCAGATCATACCCAAGTGGCTTCTCCCCACCTGAGGATCCCAGAACTTCCCTTGGCTCACAGAGGACTGGAAGGAGATGGGTGGGTGAAGTGGATGAAAAGCACTTCTGAAGAATGCCAAGGTATGAATCTGACTGAACGTGAGTAAGAGCCATTATAAGGGCCTATGTTGTGGTAAAGACAGCAGAATACCAGTATTTTCTGCACCCATGTTTCCTCTGGGGATGGTGGCTCATAGGTTTACCTGCAAGGTCACTCTGAGAAATTTGCAGGGCATCTGATCAATAAAGTTAATTGGACTTGTGCTAAGTTGGACTCTAGATTTATAGGAGGTCCTGTGGTGCAAGATCTGATTTAGTTGTCTGGAAGGAGTTTGAGCCTGCTGGCCTTGATGAAGTGGATAGGGTTCTTGTGGCTCAGCCACCTCTGTTTTAAATCAGTGCCCATATTAGCTACAGTCTCCCAAGACTGGTTGGATCTTGGTAGAGATGAATTCTTCTTCTTTGAAAGAGGGGGCGATGCCACCATTTTTTAAAGAGAGTGATCTGCCCCCTCCTCAATAGGCCATCGCTGGGTCCAATTGTGCTGGACAATTTGCATGCATCCCTTTTTGGGGCAATGTTGTGGAGATGGTAGTTGTGTAGCAGCTCCCAAGAGCTGTGGAAGAAATGGATTATCTGGGCCCCTTTCCATCAGAATTGAGACCCAGCTATGGGATAAGATGAGCATTGATTTCACTTTTAGATGACCTCTGATGGGAGAGGGATGGAGGTGGCACATCCATCTGTTTGCTTCTTGACCTGTCAGCTGTAGTCCCAAAAGTGCTTTTTCAAAAGGCAACTGGGCTTTCTTTGGGTTTTTTTCCCCCTTGAAGATGTTTTGCTTCTCATCCAAGAAGCTGAAGAACCATCTTTCTATTTTCAAGGGGGAAAAAACAACAAAGAAAATCCAGTTGCCTTTTGAAAAAGCATCTTTGGGACATCAATCTTTATATTCATCTGGCCTTTGGGGGTTGCGGGTGAGGTTGTGCTGGCTTTCTTCCTCCACTGATTCCAGTCAGTGTTGATAGGAGAGGAGAGATCCAGACCATGACCTCTACTATGTGGGATGCTGCAGGGCTCAGTACTTTCATATCTCTTGTTTAACATTTACATGAAGCCACTGGATTCTCATTGTTGTGGGTTGAGTTTTCATAAGTATGCAGATGATACCCAGGTATATATCTCTACCTCAAACCATCTGAATGATGGTATAGAAGTCTTAGCTCAATAACTGGAGACTACGGTAGTCTGGAAGCAAAAAGCAGGCTTCAGTTCAACCTTAGCAAGACTGAGTAAATCACCCAACCTTACTGCCTTTTTTCAAGGCCTTAAAGATCTGGTTTTGCAATTTAATCAGGGTCATGATAGTACAGATGAGCCCATATCTTAGCTGCATTGATTGGGATGATAGTGCTGTTGCTTAGTAGCTATGTTATTTATCATTTGGTGATTGCTCAGAATCATGGACTGAGATGGGCACTATATGAATTTAATAAATAAATGTTTAAAATGTATTTGTTTTAAAGAGCTGAAGAAACATGTTATGTAGATGCCCTTTACCATTTGTTCTGAAAAGACTTCAAATCCAAAGTGCAATATAATGTTTAGTGTAGCAGGATCAGAGTGATCCAAGATCAAATAGGTTTTAAAAGGCTTTTATGTCATGACCACAGGTCCTGGGAATTACATACATATATCTTTAGGCTGGAGAAAAATCATACATAGGCACTGTATTCTATTTAGAAAAAATGGAAGTAGAATAATAGAATTTGTCCTTCTCAGTGGGGTACAACATAGTTTTTTGTTTTGTTCCATGACTCATATCTAGAAATATGTCCCAAACAATGTACCATTGCTATATGCCATTTTGTCTCACAGAAAATCATAATAAAATTATTACTCATAATCAACACAGCATAATAGCTTTCCTTGGAATTGCTTCCACCGATTTCAAGGTTGTCTTCTCCATACAGGTTTGATTAAACAATCATAACTGCAGTTGGCATGATAAATGCTTTTGTTCAATATTTCTGAATCAAATGATGGGAGTTTAGTCCAAAACAACTTGAGTTTACTAGCTTGGGATAAGTGTAATAGGTTCATCTTTTCACTTAGCAGATTATGAACAGTCTGAACATAAATTTCATGACAATGTGGACTACATCATATTGACAGAGACATATTATTTCATTCAACTTAATGCAGTGACAAAATATTTCATCTAAGTCTTGTCACTCAGGTGATATTTATTGTTGCACATTTGGGTTACTTTTTCTCATGAGAAAATATGCACAGATCCTTTTTATAGTGTTTCCCATCATCTTTAGGCAATGCTTCCAAAATGTAACAGCACATAAATGTTACAAAAGAGGATGAGAATACAGTCATAGGTTGTATCACATTACCTTCAGTATCATAAATAAGATTGTTATCTGTCTCCAGCCTTTAAAAAAACCTACCTTTCTGCATAAATATTGATTGGTCATGGTGACTACTGCTGTTAACCTCTCAGTGTTGTTTTTCTTTAAAACAAACTTTCTCATGAAAGACTTTATGCATTTGCAGACCCACCCTTATCCTTTCTTGAATGCTCAGTATGGGAATTTGATGTGTGCCTGTTTTCCAGCTGAAGGATACCAATGCAGTCAGTGTTCTTTCTTTTTTATGTTCTATATCAGTGTTTTTCAATCTAGGAAATTCTGGGAGTTGAAGTCCACATATCTTAAAGTTGTCAAGGTCGAGAAACATTGGCCTACACTAAGTTTGTCCTCTGATCATGTCAATATAATCTGCTCTGTAGATGAAACATGGTTTTATATTCTGGTGACTTGTCCTGGCAGTGGGAGAGGCCTTTGCCTTTTTTGCTTGTTTTGCAGTTCCTAGATTGGGGTATTGTTTACTTCTTGATTGTTGACCTGTTGTTAATCTTGGTGTTAATCTATGCTCATCTGGGTGTTGATTGCTGGTGGGGAGCTGTTTTATTCCTTTTTTAAATTTGTTGATTGCCTCTTTTCATAGTATGTAGATGTTATTATTTCTATGTGTCTATTGATAACTGATTTATGAGAATGCCAAGGTTCAGGAATTCTGTAACATTTTTGGACTTGACGTAGTTCTAAGATGATCATAGTTTTCAAATTGAAACTATGATTAAGTCTGTTCATGTTGTGACAGACTTTTTTGCCATGTCAGCTGACTGCTAGTGGGTGTTCATGGATGTGTTCCGCTAATCTTCTGTTTGTTCTTCCTGACCTTAAAGCAGCAGGAAATAGATGTCATCCATCGTCCACATATTTCTTAAAGAAGAAACTGCAGTGTACTTTTTTAAAATTTATTTTTCTTCACATAAGTTAGCTTTAAGAAATTAAGTCAGCGTACAGATCAAGATAGAAAGCAAAGCCCAGGAGCATGGGTTTTAGCATTTTGTTATATCTCTGTTGCTTCTATAGGAAAATGGAGAATGAAATTCTTTGGCCAAAAATGTCAGGTAAAATACAGATGCAGACTTTAAACTTGTTCCACCTTTGCCCACCTTCCAAAGGTGAGCAACTTGAGATATGACTAGGTGAGACTCCCTCTATGGAACCGTGAAGTTCTGTAGCCCAGCCCTGCTGCTGCTGCTGCTGCTGTGCTATTAAGTCATTTCTGACTCCTCATGACCACCTAGATAGATTCTCTCTATCTATCCCTAACCATCTATTTCAGGTCTTCCAATAGTGCTCCCATTGCCAGTGTAACTAGGTACATCCACCTTAATACTGATTGTCCTATTCTTCTCTATCTTTCCAGCTTTCTCAGATTTCTCCAGATCTTTGCACAATGTGTCCCAGCTCAGAATGGAGCATAAAACTAGAAAAGTCCCTGTTGAACTGGGACATATGACAAACCTAAAACCAATTTCAGTTAAAAAAAATAAAAAAAATAAAAATATAAGCTTTTTCTTGTTACTCCTTGTTACTTCTCCCCCAGCTAGAAAAATGAAACTCCCAGATAGTTGAAACTGTACAAAAATAAATGTTGCTTTTCTAATTTAAATGGGAAAATGCATTTTTTTAGAAAAGAAGAACATGGGTAATATTTGATTTTAAACATACTTTACAAATATACAATTATTTTGTGGTTTTACAAAAAGTATATTGTATAATTTGCTTTGCTTTGCTTATTAAAGTATATCTGGTATATAAAATTACAGAGTATAATTTAGACAATAATTATACTTGTACTGCTTAAGTGGAGCTGTAAGTGGTTGAACTCTTAACAATTTCATTTTTCTTTATTTTTGCCCAATCAGGAAAAAAAGTTGTTTTAGTTAAACAAAAATGCTATATATTCTGCATTTTGCCTGCAACTGTATGAGACTGCTACAGGCACTTTTCAAAAAAAGTAAAATGTGGAGATCCAAGAATCTGGCGTGAAGACACCTAAATTATTTTTTTGTACTTTAACTACTGTCTGTAGCATTTAAATCAAACAAAAATCATAAACTTTTATTTTGTAAAATTACAGAGAGCTCCTTTTTTACATTTTGGGCCCCACTCAGGGGACTTCATATCTCTACCCAAGAGGAGTGGGAGGGCTATTGTAGCAGACAAGTGGAAGGTGGCCAAGGATTAAGTTTAGATTTAGATTTAGATTTAGACTTACAGAGTTGGAAGGGACCGTGTAGGTCATCTACTCCAACCCCCCCGCCAAAGCAGGAAACCCTACACCATTTCTGACAAATAGCAGTTCAATCTCTTCTTTAAAGTCCATTGGTTGATTGTTCTGTCATAAAATTTATCCTTATTTCCAGATTAAATCTCTCCTTGTTCGGTTTCCATCCATTATTCCTTGTCAAGTAATCCTTTCTGTCAGTGCTTCTTAAACCTGCAATTCGATCACATTTTTGGAAAGCAAATTGATTATTTTTATCTAAGTATTTCTAAAGTTTGCCCTTTGTTCTATTTCTAGCTGTTATTCTAACAGGTCTCAGGCCAAACGTTCTTCACGTGACATAAAATTGAAAAACAACAAAACAATACAACTGAAGAGGCAGTAAAAATAATTTTGGTCAGATAAGAATACCTTGGCCTTGTGTTTTAAAAATTCTTATTTGGGGCAATTAAGCTTTATTAGGAAGAATATTTTAAACTAAGGACATTTCTAAAGAAATTATGTTCTCCTTTATGTCAACAAAATTTACTACATAATCTGATGGCCCCTGGATAAGGATAATCCAAAGACTGTAACACATTCACTGGCTGACATAGAAAGAGGCATACTTACAAATATTGGGATCATAAGCTGCTAAGCACTTTACAGGTAATCATCCGAGCCATATATTTTATCGGAGGAATGATCCAATAACATTAAATCTTTAGCTCCTCTTGACTTACTGACCACTAAAGGGCTGTAGGGTATAATTACAGAATTAAATATTTACTTTTTGTCCCCTCTTGTCTATTACGCTGCTTGTTCTTGCCTATCAAATTACCAGTCTGAGGTACTTCCTCTTTTCTCAATAGGCTTGCATGAACAGTATACCTAGTATGCTTTTGATAGGATGAGCCTATACAATATGTTTCCTGCAGATAAATCATTATATTATAGTTATACAAATAGTCCTCGATTTATGACCACAATTGAGCCCAAAATTTCTGTTGTTAAGTGAGACATTTGTTAAGTGAATTTTGCCCATTTTATAAGCTTTCTTGTTAAGTGAACCACTGCAGTTGTTAAGTTAGTAATACAGTTGTTAAATGTATCTGGCTTCCCCACTGACTTTGCTTCTCAGAAAGTCACAAAAAGGTGATCACGTAACCCCAGAACATTGCAACCGTCATAAAAACATGCTAATTGCCAAGCGTCCAAATTTTAATCATTTGACTATGGGGATGCTGCAATTGTTGTAAAATTTTAAAAAACAGACAGAACTTATTCCACCCCACCCCCACCCCCGTGCTGTTGTAACTTTGAATGGTCACGAAATAAATGGTTGCAAGTTGAGGACTAC
>JANHFL010006069.1:16933-33966 GCA_032468155.1 Oxyrhabdium leporinum
GTAAGGTCTTCAGCTCCCGGCGAAAGGTCTTCAAATCCGGGAGCCTCCGAAGTGCGGGGGGTAGTTCGTTCCAAAGGAGCCATTATAGGAGCCAGTGGTTTATAGGGAAGAGAGTTGGGTAAAATAGTCTCAAACCTGGTCACTGCTTCCAACTAGAGTCTCAAATTTCTATACGGAGAGACAGAACACTGATCCTTCTTATCTCTCTGTTCATTTTTTAAAATAGAATTTCATTATTGGCTAAGTATCTTTCTGAGAATATTATGCTTAGGTCTAGAAATAATCTAATATATTTAATATATATAAAATTACCTCAACTGATCTCAACAAGCTAAGCAAAATTGCTTAATTATTTCTATTTAATTGGGCAGAGTTGGGTGGCCAATAAAGCTGTAATAATAACAATGAACACCATCAACATTGATAAAATTACCATCGGTCAATTGCAAAAGGCAGCTTTATTTGGAAAAGCTTACATCCTTTGATGGTACTTTAAAAAGTACATCTGCCTATCCCAAGTCCTTTGGAAGGATTTCAATGGTGGATAAAAATGTCAAATGCAGTCTAAACATCTGGTTGAGTCTGAGATCAACCATAATAACAGTAATAAATGGACGTGGTTGATAATTAATGGAAAATCTCCAGTGAATTCTTAGACTAAAAAATCCTTCTAGAAGAAGGCAGTGACAACCCCCCCCCCCCGTTTTGTTGCCAAGAATACTACACAACCATTGCCACACTCTAAATAAATACACATCCAGGTAGTCACCAAAACTCAAGCTTGACTCAGGGCAGCCTTTATGCAAACCTGGAAGTTCTAATACTGTATAATGCATAGCACTGAGAATGGGCAACCATCAATTCTTTGAGCTAGAAGAATACAGCTAGTAGGAATAGTAGAATGATAATGATTGGAATAGGTGAAAGTGTATTTTTTATTTCTACAACCTGCTCTGTCTATTTCATCAGGATATCAAATGTAGTAGGGTATCTCAGGAATACAATTCAGTTTACAAAAAAGAAAAGATCTGAAGACATCAGACTTACCATTCAGTTTTGCTGAAAGCAAGCATTTCAGAGCTTAATAGGTGATTTTTGATTGAGCGAAATATTCAGGGAATTGAGAACAGAAATAATTTCAACAGGTCTAGTCTATAGTCTGAAGTGTACTGCAGAAATCATTTGTTCCTGAGCTGATATATTCTGATGGCTGAAAAGTGGAAATATAAATCAAAGCCAGTTACTAGGTAGCTGTACCTAATAAAAAGATTTTCCCCAGTTCAAATATTACCTGCAAAATGAACATAATATTAACCTGCATTGCAGGATGGTTGTGTGGAATGATAACATAATTAAGGGCTCTGAATGTTTTCAAGCATTGTATAAGTATTAAGTGTCAAGTACTGTATCATTATTTTGCTATTTGCATTTTCTTATCTGTATGAGTAATACATCTCCCATACTACTTAGAATTATTTTATATCATTTTATGGTATGCTAATATTTCTAAGCAATTTCAAATTCTTCATCCACATTTTTGTGATTTGGGAGTTCACCTGTTTGATTTCTCTATCTAATAACATATGATGTAATTTAAGAAACATTCTAGGTTTGATTCAGTTCGCAACAGCAAGACAAGGAGCAGTGTTTGAAGTATAATAATCCTAGTGCCCTGGGCTGTCATACTGGTTAAATTGTGTATGTGGGAAATTGCATGAATGGTATTCAGAAACAGAAAACAACCAAGTGTACCTAGACATTTGAGAAATGACCTTGAATCAAAAGCAAATTTATATAAGCCCACTCCATAATTTTATGACTAATTTACTGATATTCAGGAAGATTGTTATTTGTGTTTTCTTCAGGAATTTGTGAGAACCTATCAACTAGCCTGACTGAAGCAAATTCCACTTGTTTGTCTTTAATACCAGCACTCCATAGAGCTCTGGGGCTAATAGCAACTTCTGGGGGTTGGATTCAGTATTCAAGACAGTGGTGCGATTCAGCCGGTTCGGGCCAGTTCACACAAATTGGTAGGAAAAATTCTGGCTGGCCCTGCCCCCGCCCGCCCTGCCCCTTCCTGGAGTTCCCCATGTGCCCCGTTTTGGCTCCCAGTTAAGTGCAGGGAGGCCCACTAGACCCGAAACGGGGCATGGGCGGGTGCGGTGCGGCCTCCCCGCTCCCCGTTTTGGCTCCCAGGGGGCTATGGGGAGGCCAACTAGGCCCAAAATGGGGTGTGGATGGCCACGCCCACCCAGTCACATGACCAATAAGCCACACCCACCAATCCATGCCCACAGAACTGGTAGTAAAAAATGTTGAATCCCACCACTGATTCAAGGCTATCATAGGGAAAAAGGATTAATCCCATCTTTTTTGTCTGCTATAGTTCCTGCATACCTCCAAATAATCTAATAACTGTATTTTATGAAATGTACATGTTACAGGTAATCCTTGACTTACAACAGTTCATTTAGTGACCATTTAAAGTTATAATGGCACTGAAAAAGTGAGTTATGACTCTTTTTCATACTTATGATGGTTGTGGCATCTCCATGGTCACGTGATCAAAATTCAAACACTTGGCAATTGGTTCATATTTATAACGGCTGCAGTGTCCCGGGGTCACATGATCACCTTTTGCCACCTTCTGACAAGCAAAGCCAATGGAGAAGCAAGATTCACTTGGCAACCATGTTATTAATTTAACAATTGCAGTGATTCACTTAATAACTGTGGCAAGAAAGGTCAAAACTAACGTGACAAATGTCGCACTTAGCCACAGAAATTTTGGGCTCAGTTGTGGTCATAGGTCGAGGATCATCTGTACTTTCTTTCACATTTGGATTTTAGAAGGAATTACTTCACTGTGCAAATAGAATTGCATTCAGCACTCTAAAATGCTGAAATGCATTGTTAATGAGCTGCCAAATGAATGTTAGCACCAGCCATGCAGTTCTGAGAGTAACATTGCACCTTTGAGGTGCTAGCTGGCTGCTCTCAAATAGTCTACATATGTAGCATGTTGGGGGGAGGAGGAGAAGGAAGAGTATGGCTGGGCTGGTGAAACTGATGGTAAATTGGACCATGATATATTTACTGCATATCACTATTGAGTAGCTGAAACATTTGTCCTTTGCTCTGATCCTCAATAGCTGTAATACCTTAGATTTCAATCTCAGGAAAAATTGATTTGAGAGAGAGCAGGAGAAACAAGTTCAAATACAGAGGGGTTATTTTAAAAAGAGGTTTTAATTCTTTACAAATGAAGCTCAATTTAAAAAAAAACACACAACACAATTCAGTTTAATTTATAAAGAAATAAAATCACACTTAGCCAGTCTAGGCTGGACCTGGTAGGGAATAGAAGAACGGAGCCAGGACACGCATGCAAATGCGGCAAAACTCTGCTTTAATCCCCACAAACAGGCCGGAGCCTCAGAACAAGATGAGCAAGCAAAACGTTCCTTGTAAAGTCAGCACTGGGAGCATTTGCCTCCCAGTGCCCTTTTAAGTCTTTGGGCCCCACCCCCTGTCCATCTAGCAGCTCACGCCCCACAGTAGCCACCATCCAGTTCTGGGCAGTGTTTGTCCGGCCACTGACGCCCATCCGGTGGCAAAGTCCTTCGCGCCGCCTGGGATGGCCCAATGGCTGCTACGGAGGCCGCCGGAACCTGCCAATTGATCAGCTGCGCAGTGCAGCATCAGCATTTGGGATGGTCCAGTGGGTGGTGGGTGGCTGCTGTGGAGCCCACCAGAGCCCACTGATTGACGATCAGCTGTGCGGCACTGTGGAAACCCACCGGAACCAGCCAGCTGGGCGGCGCAGCTTTGGAACACCGCTGCCGGGCAGTGTCATCAACGGTGGGTCCTCCACTACCTTTCTTGTTGCATCCCTGTGAACCGCTGCCTCATTCATCACCTCCCCCCCTCAGGTATGGGGCTCGACAGGTGGCTCCCCTCTACCAGGGGTCCACCTGGAAGATAGGAGACAGTGGCACTAGTTATGACACTATGACACACATTACCACCACCACCCCCAGTTTGGTGGGATACTGTCAGTGGAACTGCTGCAGCAGTTGTGCAGCCCGTATGTCCTGCTCCACTACCCATGACGCCTCAGTGGAGTGGTAGCCTTTCCACCATACCAGGCATTTACCTCTGTGCAACTGTGAGTCTAATACCTGGTCAATCTCATATTGATCTGGTCCCACAGGGCCCGGTGACTCGGGAAAGGGCCAAATGTTGGTGGCCTCCATGGGTTTTAGCAGGCTGCTGTGGAACACAGGATGCACCTGGCCCAACAAGGGGGGGGAGCTTCAGTTCCACTGTCATGGGGTTTATTACCCAAATGATAGGGAAGGGCCCTAGGTACTTCAGGCTCAGCTTCCTGCATGGTACCTTCAATTTAAGGTACTTCATGGAGAGATATACCTGGTCTCCTACTGTAAAGGGTTTGTGGGCTGCTCGTTTTTTGTCAGCCTGAACCTTATAGGTTTAAACTGCTTTCCGTAAAGCTGCTTTTACAGCCCCCCAGATGTCTGGTGTCTTGTCTGCCCACTCTTTCTGGGCTCCTGGGGCCTGGGGCTCCTGGGTCCATTCCGGAATGGGCACAAACTCCACCCAGTGCACCACCCGGAAGGCAGTGAACCCAATGCACCGTGTTATTGTATGCCACTTCCGTGAAGGGAAGGAGGCCTGCCCAGTCCTTCTGCTGATACAAGACGTAACATCTCAGATAGTGTTCCACCATGGCATTTGCCATTCATGCAACAGAGCTCCAGTACGAGGGGGATTTGCTATTCATGGGCCAGAGGCCCCAGTCACAGAGGGATTATGCCACCACTCCCCTGACAGGCATGGCCCCTGGCCAGGCCCTGAGCCCACATGGCCATCCACCAACTGCACCTCTGCAGTGCCTCCTACTCCTTTGGCCTCACTGCTGGTGGGACAGTCACCTCCAATACCTCTGGCTTTGGTTCCTCTAGCTTTGGTTCCTCCACCGCAGACTCCACCTTGAGTGCCTCTGGTACCGTTCCCTCAGCCACCCTCTCCCTAGGCACCTTCAACAGCAATATGGACAGTCATAGACCTGTTCTCTAAACAGGCCCATTGTGTGCCGTGCACTGGGGTGCCGTTGGCATGGCAACTAGCAAAACTGTTTATTGGCCACATCTAATGTCTCCATGGAGTGCCCCGACGTATCATCACGGAGAAGGGGGTGCAGTTCACTGCCAGATTCTGGCATGACTTTGTACGCCTAATAGGATCCTCCCAAGGCTTAAGCTCAGCATTCTGTCCAGCAGCTCACGCCCCTCAGTAGTCACCATCTGGTGCCAGGCAGTATATGTCCGGCCGCCAATGCCTATCCGGTGGCAAAGTCCTCTGCACTGCCCGGGATGGCCCAACGGATAGCGCATGGCTGCTACGGAGGCTGCCAGAACCCACTGATTGATCAGCTGTGTGGCACGGCCTTTGCATTTGGGATGGTCAGGCAGGTGGCGCATGGCTGCTTCAGGGGCCGCCAATCAACTATCAGCTGTGCGGTGCTGTGGAAACCCACCTGGACCAGCAAACTGGGCGGTGCAGGGTCAGAACAACGTGGCTGGGTGGTGTCATCAACGTTGGGCCCACCGCTGCCTTTCTCATCGCATCCCGGCAAGCCACTGCCTCGTTCATCGCCTCCCCTCCCCCCAGGTATGGTGAGCCCCAGGCTGGGGATCAACAATCACATGCACAAAGCAACAACCCCCTTCCTCATGCTACTTTTGTAAAGAATGAGTTAAAAACAATGACTTGTTTCATGTCCTTTTACAGCATAAACAAGTCTGTCTGAACAAACAAGATGCTTCTAGGAAGAATGTACTCGGATGTGTTCTAGGGCAATGGATGCTAGTGCCCATTATGCATTTTGCCTCTGTCCTAAACTACATAGGGTTAGAGAAAATAGAAGAAAGCTCAGTTTGCCATGAAATGGGATATTTTGACTGAAAGGGTGCTTGTATGAGAAGAAAACCCAAGTGAATGCCACATCTAATTGCTATATAAATAAAACAATATCACTACAATCACTAAATTCTACACCGAATTCAACTGTTCAGTGTGTGTTATATCACAATATTTGCTTTTTAAAAGAAAGAATGATTGGGATGCTGTGGATCTGCCTAGTTTGGGCTGTAGTGATTCTACCATGCTGAAATTATTAATTTCACATTTGTGACAATCCTTCTGAGATGTAGCGCCCATCAGCTCTGATTATGAAACCTAATCACCTGTGACAGGAATGCTCTATATAGCATTTCCATCTGCAGACAGTAAACAATGGTGTTAGAGGAACCTGAAGTGAGAAAAAAAGTTGTTTGCTTGGGTAACATTACATTTGCGCAACATTACATTGGATCTCAAAATTGCTCCTGCCATAATTTCCCCTTGACTGATGTAATTTCCCAGAACAACTTCCTTCCTTGCACCCATCAATGATAATTTATTTCCTTCAGGGTATGTTGCAAAATACATTTCAGCTTGGAAAATATAGTTTCTATAATGCCAGTGTTACATAATAAACATCAAGCATTCCCTCTCTATGTGCATTATTTTTTCCTTGAAAGCACAGAAGCTTATGCCTTAAGCTGAACTGCCACTATTATAGAACAATAAAATTAAAAGTTTTGGTCATGAGAGATGCCCGTTTTTTCCTTCACTTTTTATTTTATTTCCACCTGAGTGATTAAAAGGGGAAAAAAACCACCAAAGAAATGTCATTTTAAAAAAGGTGCATACAATTTTATATTAAAATTGTATTTTGCTTCAAAGTTTGTATGCAATTTTTCTAGACTGCATTTATGCATCTTTGAGGGCTGCACAGTTATTGCAAAGGGTTAATTCATTCCAATTTGTTTATTACTGTGTTAATAATGTAAATTAGTTCCACTTGCTTAAAAATTAGGCTTGAATGCAACTTTCAAGCTGCTTTTGAAACCTGTCTAACCTTTGAAAGCAAGGGCATGGGAAGGTATCATTCAGCTGAAACTAAGCTAAGTATGACAACAAGAAATTGGATTAGACTAGCACTCCCTTGCCCTCAGTGCCTATAGATGTGAATAGAAATGCACCAGAAGGCTGTGATACACATGCTGTAACTAGTACCCATAATAGAATCCTGCTCTTCAGTGCAATTGTCTCACTCCTTTTCTAAGGCACTCAGATTGCTCTGTTATCTATCCTGAATATCCAACTATTCAGCCTTGCTGGAGAATCTCTAGTAGTTGGAGCAAGACAGAAAGATTAACCTTACCCTGTCTATTTCTTTTCCCCATTCCAAGCATCACATTATCAATTTTTATTATATTCTTACTTTCCTCCGGTTCCTAATCTGGGAAGCTTCAAACATTATTACATTTCCTAACTATAGCGATCACCTTTGCCCTAATGATTTTAGTTGCCCATTTCTGTTGTGGTTTTAAAAGGAAACGTCTATAATTTTGCTGGCTGTTTGTCACAGTTCTTTGGAAACTGTGATGTCCTGTGTGCATTGCTTTGAGTGTCCTTCCCCAAGGGAAGGAAATGATAATTTTGTAGAGTGGACTGTGGAAACCATTGCTAGTCTGTAGACATAAGGCTCCTTCTGGGATCTTGGCAATGTGTAAATGTTAACATCATAAAAATATCCTAAACTATATATTATGGGCTTCCATGTCTAAGCAAATCATTTAGCAAGTTATAAATAGTGATCACCAACAGTCTATTGAACAGAAGCCCAATTTTTCTCCCTTACAACCAGGTTTTCAGCTTCCTATTAACATGCCAAAATCAATGACCAGATTATCAAATTGCTCGCTGGGTTGTAAATCATTTGTATAAATGAAATAGACTGGAGGCCCAACTTCCTGATCTTGAGTCTTGATTACAATTAATATGACAATGGATATATATTAGAATAAAAGGAGCAGGTAAGAAAAATGGTTACTGTAGCGCTATGGTGAGAATGTTCATAAATACGAGCCGCTGCCAATATAAATTGTACAATGGAGACAAATGGGATAAAATTAAAATAATAAATGTTAATGATGCAAAAAATAAGGTTGAAGCATAAGAGAGTGTTTGTAAGGTAAAATAATATGAAATAAAAAGAAACATTAACCCTGTAATTGCAAATAATTCTTTTTTGCAAGCCAGTAGTAGAAGATGCCAGTCATCTACAAACAGGTGATTTCCAGATATGGTGTAACTAGAAGTCTTAGAATTTACAATCAGCATGGTTGTTAGTCACAGTGTTTGGAATTCCTAGGAGTTGTAGTCCCAAGAAATCTGAATGACTTCTGACTGGGAATGGTTTCATGACACTGTCCTTTAAGACTGCCAGTTGAGCAAGGAGCAAAACCCGATAACTGAAGCTATTTGTGTCTTATGCTAGCAGGACTGTGGTCCTATTAATGACAGTCCATATCCAGACAGAGGGTGAGAGAGATGTATGTCTCCCAGACACCACTCCAACTGGCATCCAAGCAAGGCTGGGGATAAATTTTATTCCAGTGGATTTAAAACACAAACAGAAATCAATTTCATTTGTAGTTAAAAATATTAATACCAATTGGTGTATATGTTTCTATTACTGGTAGTCCTTGCTTAATTATCCTAATTGGGACATTAATCATACTATCATGTGACCGCATTGCTTAGCTTCAGCAATTATGGTTATCGCTCTTAGACGAGGACATCATTAGGCAAGGATCTCACAATTCTTTTGCCTTGCCTCACTCATCTGTTTCAACTCCCCCATCCTCCTATTTCGCCTGCAACTCTGCCCTTTTGGCTCCCCTGCACTCCATCTTTCCCTGCCTCCCCCTGCTGCCTGAAAGCCAAATCTGGCTCTAAAATCCTGATCTTCACCATCTTCTTCCTCCTGCTGCTGACAAGGGATGCCCGGTCTTGTGAAGGCCCGGTAACTGCCTCAGCTGGGTCTGCCTTGTCAGCAGCAGGAGAAAGAAGGACATTTGGGGGAAGCGTCGGGAGCATGTAGTGCAGGGTGGCCAACAGGGCAGAGACGTGAGTGAGATAGGAAGATGGGGGAGGAGGGGTTGAAATGCATGCTGTGCTTGTAAATGCAAATGGGCTGACAAATGCCTGAATTTTGAACACATAACCATGTTGATGCTGCAGTGGCTGTAATTTTGAAGACCATTATAAATACATTTGTTCAGCACCATTCCAATGGTCACTTAATGAATGGTCGTTAAACGAGGACTACCCGTATGGGAACTGTAAAGCACAAAGATAAGCAATTTATATTATGGTAACATAATAGCAAGCATGTTATTGTTATGACTAAAATGCAAGCAAACAAAATTGCCATTCTTCATTCCAGGCTTGGTAATAAATCAACTCTCCAAACACTTAATCCCACACTCAGGGACTTGCTTACAGTGAAAGCTCAGAGACAAATGACTACATAAGCTACATTATTGCAGACAACACAGACCTCGTACATCTACAGAACATCCACCTCCTACAGAACATGGAAATTATATATGTCTGCTCCAGGGTTTGAATCCATTCACTGCCTGAACTTGAAATTGAGAGCCATTTGCTCAGGGTTTTCAGAAGGGTTCTATCTGGCCTGAGAAGCTATTTCCAACCCCATCAACTTCAGCTCTCAAAAAATAATTATTTCCTTGTTAAGCATTGTGTGAATATAACTCAACCTTATTATTTCTTCAGCAACCCAGCTGTGTTCATAGTACAGTGTAGAGTTCAATGGCAGCTCTATGAGGATCCCTCCCTCCATTAGACTAGTAACACTAAACTAAAACCATCTCACAGAATATAGAATCATAAGGCTAAAAGGGATCTCGGAGGTCTTCTAGACCAACACCCTGTTCAAGCAGGAGACCCAGGGGTGGGCTGCTGGGGGTTTGGGCGGACCGTTAGCAAAGATTCTGTGGGGATCACTGAACCCCCAAATCCTACTCCTAGCTGGCCCCATCCCTCCCCGCCCCTCCCAGGAGTCTCTATATGGCCTGTTGTGAATACAAGTAAGTGAAGGGCATGCACAGAGGCTCGGGGAGAGAGGAAAATGGGCCTCCTGGAAGTTTGGGGAGGCTGGAAACAGGTCATTTCCAGCCTCCAGAGTGTGTTGGAGCTGGAGGGAGGCTGTTTCTGCCCTCCCAGAGGATCCAGGAAAGCCTCTGGACCTTGGGGAAGGCGAAAAACGGGCCTCCTGGAAGTTCGGGGAAGTTCGGGGAGGCTGGAAACAGCCCATTTCCAGCCTCCCTATAGCATCCGGAGCCCGGGGAGGCCATTTTTACCTGCCCAGAGGCTTGAGGAAAGCCTCTGGACCTTGGGGAAGGCGAAAATGCGTCCCCATCATGGTGCAGGAGACCGACTAGACTACGCCCACCATGGCGACATCCACCCAGCAACCAGATAGCGAACTCATTGCTGAGGTTTTTGAGGCCCACCCCTGAGGAAACCTCATATCATTTTGGAGAAACGGCCATTCAATCTCTTCTTAAAAACCTCCAGTGATAGAGCACCACAATTTTTGAAGACTAGCCATTCCACTAGCTGATTGTTCTCATTGTCAGGAAATTTCTCCTAGTTCTAGGTTGGGTCTCTCTTTGGTAAGCTTCCATCTGTTACTACTTGTCCTGTTCTCTGGTGCTTTGGAGAATAATTTCCTCTTCTCTGTGACAGCCCCTCAAGCACTGGAAGACAGTTGTCCTACCCCTCCGATCCTTCTCTTCAATAGGCGTAACGTATCTAGCTCCCTCAACCATTCATCATATGATTTAGCCTCCAGACTCCTTATCATCTTTGTTGCTGCTCTCTGCACACATTCTAGGGTCTCAGCATTTTGTATCTTGGAGAATAGTAAAAGGAAAAGAGGGTGCACCAAATAATACCACAATTATTATTTTTTTTAAAGCATGCAACATGATGGTAAGGAACAGAAGAGGTTAGGAATTCATGGAAAAAAGACATGGATTTTAAAAAAAATCAAGGGACCAGCAATGTGGAGGAAAAAAAAGATGAATTTGCTTAGGTTACCCATGGCCTCTTCTTTAAAATCCATGAGTTATTCCTGCTTTGAAAAGAATCAAAGAAATCAATCAAAGAAATTATAAGGGGGGAATGTTTTCCCATATCTTGTGTATTTGCAAAATAGCAGAGTAATAAAAAGCATATTGGGAGCTTAGTAACTGCAAGTGAGAAAAACAAAAATTAAAGGGAGTGGTATTGAAGAAAAAAGGTAAGGCAAATTCTCCTTAAATAAAACTTTATTCCTGGCAATTATGGTCCGTATAGTTTTCTTGGCAACAGTAAGAAAGTAATTTTTTATTGTCTTCCAGGATCTTTTTGGAATTCCTGGTGAAGACTATTGACCTTGTAATCTTTTCTCCTAAATATCTTCTTATTGCTTTTATAACCTGATTATCTTTTTTGAGATCAGCCAAGGTTCCGCTAGATAACACATACCACAAAAGAGAGAGAGAGGAAAAGAGAAGAGAAGAGAAGAGAAGAGAAGAGAAGAGAAGAGAAGAGAAGAGAAGAGAGCAAAAGCAACATCTAGATAGTCTCTAGATTAATATTTTCATCTAATTTTGCACGTCTGTCCTCGTTCTCAAACTAGAAATATACATTTTATTCAGAGTGATCATAAAATTCATAATCTCCAGGTGTTATTTCAATTCTGTTAAGTTTTTGGATGTTACTATCAAAGGAGTGAAGAGATTATCAGGTATTTGCTATTTGAAGGCTATAATGCTTTGCAATTGTTGTTGATCTTTAAATATAAAATGTCATAATCATAACGGCTATAGCTTTATGTCCTACTTGGAAAAAGAGATGTCAGATGTTCAAGCTGGCTTTACAAAAGGCCAAGGAAAATGACACAATTACTGATACGTGTTGGACAATTGAGAGAGCCAGTATACTTCATTGATTATAGAAAATCTTTTGATCACGTCAATCATATCACGCTATGGAAAATGCACAGAAAAATGGGAATCCCAAACACCTCATTGTCTTCATGAGAAACTTATATACAGGTCAGGAAACCATAGTATAGACAGAACATGGTAAAACAGAGTAGTTCCAGGCAAACAAGTGCAACAAGTCTACAAACTCTCCCCTTATTTATTCCACGTATACTATATGCGGAATATATATTAAAGTAAGGCTGGATTGGAAGATGAGCAAGATTTTAAAATTAGATGAAGAAATAAAAATAACCTGCCCTATGAGACTACCTTGAAAATGCAAAGGATCTAGTACTAAATTCAAAGAGTACAGTGAAGATATGAGACTAAAATTAAACATAAAGAACATATAGAACAATCAGTCTTGGAACTGACAATGAACATATTGAGGCGTTGGATAGTTTCTGTCTTTTGGGATTAATCATTAGCAATAAAGGAACAAGTAGCCAGGAAATATGCTGAAGACTAGCACTTGGTAAGAGCAGCCATGAAGGCTTTGGAAAAGCTATTCAAATGCCATGATGTGTCTGTGTCTACAAAGATCAGAATCATGCAAGTATTCCCTGTGACATTCTAGGTCCAGGAAATGAAAGTGGACTTTAAAGAAACAGGATAGGAAGAGTATTGATGCTTTTGAACTTCGGTGTTGGAGAAGGCTTCTGAGAATATCAAGGCAAGCAAGAAAACAAACCAATGGTTCATTTAATAAATTAATCCAGAGTTCTTAAATGACCAGGCTCAAATTAGCCTATTTTGAACACCTTATGCTAAGATCCAGCTGTTTGGAAAAGGCTCTAATACTGGGAAAGGTGGAAGGGAAGAGAAGAGGGGGACAACCAGCAGCAAGATGCATGGATTCAGTTACAGTGGCAATGAGTGCACCACTGGGAAACCTGAAAGAACTTGTTAAGGATAAATTGTCATGAAGAAAATCTATGTGGTTCCTAGGTGTCAAATATGACTTGATGGTACATAATCAATAGTTTTATGCCTGAGTATCTTTTATTTTGTGGGAGAACGTTGGAACTCTACACCAACAAATGATTTAGAATATGTTGTGATTCTGGTCACATCAATATTTCCAGTGACACAGTTCAGTTCCCTGCTATTCCTACAAGTCATGCAATTACATATGCCCAGAAACAAAATCATTTTGGTAGAACATCAGTAGATGGGACTTCGACTTAGATTAAGTTTATTGTCACTTTGAACGTACACTAATCAGCATACATTAAAATGAAATTTCATTGCAACAAACTTTGATCATTCATTAAAACGTGGAGAAACTTTATGTTATGTATAAATTTTGCTTTGGAGGCTACTTGACTAGTTTCATGCTCAGTTGCTACATCTGCACAACTTGTAAGCTTCTCTCTTTTTCTTTCCTCATCTTCATGGTGCTGGGCCTCTGGGGAGGGATGATAGCTGAACTGTTTGTCACATTTTCCAGTTGGTTGCCTGAGCATCCCCAAGGGAGATCTCTGCACCAGAACCCAGAGGAGGTGAGAACTGCTTCCTGTTTGCACATGCAAGGAAAGCAGAAACGCAGCAGGCTGAGGAGAAGAGAGGAGCTGTCAATGGCTCTTTCAACTTTGACAACACCAGCTGATCACTGCCTTTGACTTTGTGGTGACAGTGCCCAATGGAGCTTGGCTCTTGTTGGAATCTCCTGGTACAGGGGAAAAGGTGAATATCCCCTTGGACAATCAAGAACCCTTGTTCTAATTTAATTCTAAATGGTCATAGGAATTTTAATAGGTTTAGCAAGGTTATATGTCGGAACATACATTTTTATATGCTGCCATGACAGTTTCTAGAATATGTTATTAAAATATGTAACATGTGACACAGCAAGGATGATGCTTGAGGTACTGAAAAAAGATTTTTAAGTTCCAAGTTTGACTGAATAGCTGTTAAATTGACCATTTCTCTGCGGCCATTTTCCCCAATTAAAATCCTTCCCCAGCTAGTTTTCTGTAGTATTTGGATAATGTTATTTTTTCTTTTGAGAAAAGAGTCTCTTGAGAAGGGTATTTAATGGTCAAGTGTCTCCATGGGAAAATGGAAAATATGCCTATCTCTTCTTTTTTGCTGCCCTGCTCATATTTATAATCCCCAGGAGCAATATTAACCTCAAAAAACCACAACAAACATTAGGAGATAATCTACTTTTCCCCTTATTTCTTTGTCCTTGCATACTATATTTTTCAGAATCAGAGCTTAACTCTGACTAAATAATTAGTATAGATTCAGACTCTGCACAATTACATCTGTGAAGTAATTAAAATGGCTTTGCTGTGCTGCTTACTCAGATATATTACCTAGCTGTGGTTTATTTTTGCCATAGTTTTAACTAGTTTATTTCAGCCGTATTTTTTTTAAAACAAACCAGAGCTTCCAATGATTTCTTTACTTACCGTTGCCAAAAAGTATTTGATAAATTTTGAACTTCCGGAGGTGGGTTGAGGGATAAACGAAGGAGAAAGAGTTAAATTTGCAGGTCTAATAATTTTGAACAACTGCTAAATGCTTATGGTTATGATGAAAAATGGCAGCATCCTCTTTCATTTTGAAACATGCTTTTTAAAATATTTTTTAATATTAAATAAACCATGATATTTAAACTTTTAACACCCCACCCCACCCCCCAAAAAATAGAATTAGTTAAAAATCTCTTCCCCTCCTTTGGAAGTTTTGTTGCCGGGATAAAAGCTTTGTTTCTAACCCTTTACCAGCTCTGCCCATCTTTGAGGAGAATTCAGCTGAGGAAGCCTGACTGCTAGGTGTCCTCTTTTACACTGACCCTTCAGCTCCCACTGGGTTCTCATCTCCTCAAGGTGGGTTGCAAATTAGAGCTCAGGTTGAATGGAGATATTTCCCACAAAAAAAAAAAAATTGAACCAGTAACTCAAACACATAAAAAAGCCTTATAAGAGGTCACCAGAAGATAACTTATGATTAGCAGGCTAGCTGTAGTTTTCTGATATGGCACTGTGAGGCCCATTTTGAAACTGCAGGCACCACATTTATTATTAAAGCTTCCTCCTTCCGTGCTCATCACTACAGTGGGAATAGCTGGCAGTCTTCAGGTGAAGTTAAAGGTGCTTAGCCAAGTACTTACGAAACTTGCAATAGGGCAGGCTGGGGAAGCCGGAGGCCAGTAATAAAACACAGAGGTTGTGATGATTTATTCTGCATGCATGAAGAGATGGAATAGCACGGGTAATGAAGGCCTTTGTGGAGGCTCAGCAGAATTTCTGTCAAGAGCTCCAGATCTCATGAGCAGTAATGAGCTTTGCAAGAACTGAATGGTACATATTAGAAGTGTTAAAGAGTAGAGGAGAAGTGGAGTGGGGAGATGATGATTGCATACATTTGCTGAGCCACTTGAGCTCCTTTATCATCTCAGGTGTCAACTGACTCTTGGGATGGAAGCCCATCACCAGGGTTAGAATTAGGGTTAAAGTTAAGGTAGGATGTAGGCTGCACTGGGAAGCATAGACATTCATAGGAAGCCAGTGACAAACTTCTTCTTTAGTGACTGTGAAGTCACTAAAAATGAGCTTGATTTGAAGGAAACATTTTATAATAGAATGGCAGGGCTGTTTCCAGTTACTTCCAAAATGTATGATTCTAGAGTCAAAAGACTGATATTTTCTACTAGGTTTTTGATTAGGGTTGAATGGCACAGCCAGACAATTTGTACAACAGAATTGGCTCTGAAGTCAGCATTCCAACCATATAAGGCCTGATGTAAGTGAGTAACTATATTAGAACTGGAAGGAAAATGTCTTTTAGGGGTGGATAGTTGGTTGTCACGTTTTGCGCAATGTATCCCATATTTTGAATAGAGAGATGGCTTAGTATTTATCACAGTAGTTATTGATTTATGAAAATTTGTTTCATAAATGACAATTTTATTATGTTCTATTTATTTAAAACCCTGTGCATTCATATAATTATAAACAATAAAAATAAATATAGCAACCAAGAGCAGTTAACATTTTCTAAGCAGCATGTACACTTAAAATTGATTAAAATTCTTGAGACCATTAAAATACTTTTCCTGGTAGAGAAAAAAACAATAAACTAACTTACTGTCCAACCTCAGTATAGTCTTATAGAGCTGATAAAAAGATAGGAGGAGCCAAAATATTTACATCCAAACTCTGAGTTACTCTTTGAAATTGCAGGTTTCCTAAATATTTTTAATTACATTTATTCACTTATTGGTAAGATAAAAATCAATTTACTTAGTTTACAATATATTACTTTTTAACAATAAGCCTTTTTAGAGTTCTTTATTGCTGTTCTCAGCAGATGGTGACAAAGGATGCTAGTCCTCATGTCTTTCTGCATCATTGACTTAGATCTAGAACTGGTCTGTAGAGTTCTGTATTTTTTTTCAGCCCTTCAGTTGGAATCAGGTGTTCTCCCTGACCATTAGATGATCATGGTACTCTTCTTATGATGCAGTTAATTAGAAACATCTGCTTGCAGGCAATAGTAGTACCTTAGACATCTCTTTTTGATACTAACAAGGCTTTTTGCACTAGCTAATCTTGTTATTACTATCATCATCATCATGAGCAACAGCAGCAGCAGTGAGAAGCAGCAAAGCCAAGCAAACCACTGTAGTCTACATCATCACTATTTCTTTTCTCTCCAGACATATACAAATGGGGAGGATGGTACTGCTTGCCTTTGTTTGGAAGGGTACCCACCTGCCCAGAAGGAAAGATAAACTAATTTTGTTGAAAGCATCCTAGGTGTAGAAGACCAGGGCCAGAGGCATCTCTGGGGTGTGGATCGAAATGAGAAGGTGGTAGGTGTGATGTTACTATCAATGCCCCACCCCAGTGGTGGGATTCAGCCGGTTCGGGCCGGTTCACACGAACTGATAGGAAAGATTCTGGCTGGCTCTGCCCCTTCCTGGAGTTCCCCACATACCTCATTTTAGCTCCCAGGTAAGTGCAGGTGTCAGCCTTGGAAGCGTGACTCTGCAGGCTGCCACATAATTACACATAAATACTTTCTCATGGGTGTTAGAGGGGT
>JANHFL010006069.1:43097-67821 GCA_032468155.1 Oxyrhabdium leporinum
GGCACTCCCCGTCCAGGTGCTGCACAGAACGGCCTTGACAAACCGAGATAGGATATTGTTTTGACTACAACCCCCCTTATTCCCATGAGAAAGTATTTCTATGCCTAATTATGTGGCAGCCTGCAGAGGCCTCAGTATAATGCTTCCAAGGCTGACACCCCCATGCCAACTGGCAGAACCAGGTCTTAACACTCCTTCTGAAGGCCAGAAAAACGGTGACCTGCCTCTTCTTTGGGGGTGGGGTGGGGTGGAAGAATGTTTCAAAGGGTGGGGGAAATGACAGAAAAGGCTCTCTTCCTGGATCCTGCCAGGCAAAATTCTTTAAGGATCCACAACATGCAGTCCAGGAGAGGTACTGATTGGGTAGGACAAGATGAAAAATCCCTTTTAAAGGATCAGAACTCTCAGTAAGAAGGAAAATAGTGTTTTGACTCTGAAATTTTATTACCAATTCTCTTTTACTCTCTAACTTTATCCACTTTTTTTGTTTTTAGGCTTTTTAGGCTTTCAAATATATTTTTTGCATTTTATTTTACTTTGTGGCTTTTAATTTGTTTTTCTGTTCGCGGGTCACAGACCGTATTTGTTACGAATCAGAAAAACTTTTGTCTTTTTCTTTTTCATCATAGTCATCATCACTTCTATTTGGGGGACACTTCCCCAAATTTAAAAAAAATACACACAAGAGCTGGTGTCCTGGCATTGTACACACATGAATAAGAAGAAGAATCTGGCAACATAATATATAAAGGGATTCTACTAAATAGTGTTATGAATGCTGGTCTGTGACCATAACAAAAATTGATTGATTGATTGATTGATTAAACAGTGTTATGAGGTTGTAATATGAAACAATGTGAAAGCAGTCTTTCAAACTAAAAATTTATCTAGTCTGAAAAACTAATGTGATACAAAGGACTATGGTTGGGGTTTATGAAAGAGGCTTCATGTACAGTTTTATTATTTCATGGCAAGGCATATTCAAGATTTATTGGTGCTATACATATGTTGGAAATCTGTACATTTCATATGTCTATAAAGCATAAAGATGTGTTGAAGGCATCTGAACCTTTGCAATGCAGCCCATTCAGAAACAATTTTCCAGAGACTGACCTACAAACTAAGATTACAAAATAAAAATAAGTTCATTTTTATAGAATCGTCTCAGGACTAAAAATCTATTCACAAAGATTAGATATATTATTCAGCAATATCTGTGGATAAAGCATGGATCATCCCTTGGGACAGGTGAGGTTGGAGTTAATATGTTTGAAAATTTTCCTGGTCTTTTAAATATGCAGGCAGAAAGGATAACAGCTTTAACAAGAATTTTAAAAGTAGCACGTAAGAAGTTGGGACACACAGAACTCGGTATTACTCATTCAAGGTATAGAAAAATGATGCTCCTGAGAAAATGAAGCCTTTTTCAACCCTTAATGCTATCTTTAAGAAAGCCAGACCCAATAAAAAAAAATAAGGATTACAAGGGGAGAAAAATTAATGTACTATTCTTTGAAAGCAGGTAAAATGATTGCTCTGGACATCTGGAAAAACTGAGTGCCGTCTGCCAAGAATAGCTATTTATGAATCTGACTTTGTCATGGCTTCACTGAGGAAAAAAGATGGCAGAAAAAATATGGCACTTAGAACGGGAAGTAAAAAATATTGTGCATAATTAGGCACAATGAAATGTTTTAATTGTAGAAGGTTTTCCAAAATCAATCCTTTTCCATTTAAAAAATAACAATACCTTCTGGCATGAGCTTATCAAATGCATGAGCCTGAATTACAGGTATATGTATAGACAGTTGTTATTGTAAGCTTTGAGGGAAACGGTAACTTTTGAAGGCAGCTGCTAGTGCTCAGGATTATGCTGGGGATTACACCATTTAGTCCACTGGGGCGTGGCATTCTCTTTGTCTACATCTTTGGGTTTGGAAATTGGTTTTTAAAGCAAAGAAAATTCTAACAGTAAATAAATAGACATTTGGCTGAACTGGCTTAGACTCAGTACAGTAGTTTGTCTGGGGAAGGGTGTAGAAAGGATTAGATTACAGCTGCTTTGTCATACTATAGTCAAATAGAAACACTGGCTACCTAGTTCACAAGGCTATTATTAATAATGTTATCCATCCTAAGGTTGTTGCTTTGAAGTTTCTGTTTCAGCCATTTCCTCC
Organism: Oxyrhabdium leporinum; assembly: GCA_032468155.1. Lineage (NCBI taxonomy): Eukaryota > Metazoa > Chordata > Lepidosauria > Squamata > Cyclocoridae > Oxyrhabdium > Oxyrhabdium leporinum. Next base: position 45,275 of record JANHFL010006069.1, read on the forward strand.
AGGCCAAATGTTTCTGCCTCTTGCTGTGCAAAGTTTTGGTGTCAGTGATTGTGTGCAGGGGTGGTAAAGCAACAATCAAGATGGTGGTTGAATTGTCATGACCACCATCCCAGCAGATGCCCCTCCGGTAACTCCCCCTCCTGTAACTCTTACCTCAAGCCTGGGTGCAGCTGGTCCTCTAGGTAGGCAGCCATGGTAATTATAGTGAGGGTTTAAGGGGTGGAGCTATATCATTTTCACCTTGCCTAAAATAACTGGTGGAATTCAGGCGTGGTGGAATAGAGGTAAGGCTTAACAACCACTGGTATAGTCAGCTTCTGGCCATAGAAAAAGGAGTGAGGATGGGGAGAAGAGAGAATCACCTTGCAACCAGTTTGGACTGGGAATTGTTCCAGGTTGGATCTCTCAATAGTGGAGAGGAGTTAGTGACATGCTTACTTCTCCAGCTAGTGTACCCTGCATATCTGAGGTGAAAAAAATGTTGTTCTCTGGTGCAAGCCAGGATTCCCAGTTTTCCTAGTTCAATATGAAGTGAATGTGAGCAGGGGGTGTTCACCATCACATTGCTTGTTCTTTTTAGTAAATGCTGCCATCCTGCTCTTCTGTGCTGGGCTCTGCTTCTTTCCTATGAGGTAAGACTCATTGCATTGAAGGTGTCTGAATGGATTGTAGTGTGAATACAGTTCCATGCAATGTTAGAAAGGAGGCCAAAACATGCCCTGATACTTCTCTTTCTGCAACTTCCCATGGACATTTATTTATTTCCTGTCAAATCAACCTGCTTCTTCCCTCTCATTTTTTTTTCTGTAGATTGATGTTATTTGGCAACATTTACTGATTTTTAGCTAGTGGGAACAAAGATGGAAGTAGACACGATGAACACATTTATGCCAGGAAGCTTTTACTTAGCTTGATTTATGACCACAACTGAGCACAACATTTCTGCAAAAGCAAGACAGTTAAGTCAGTTTTGCCACATTTTACAACCTTTCTTGCTACAGTTGTTAAGTGAATCACTGCAGTAGTTAATTTAGTAACATGATTGCTAAGTGAATCTGGCTTCCCATTGACTTTGCTTGTCAGAAGGTCACAAACAGGTGATCACATCACCCCAGGACACTGCAACTGTCATAAATGCGAACCAGTGTCCAAGTGTCCAAATTTTGATGATCTCACCATGGGGATGCCGCAATGATTGTAAGTGTGAAAAATGATCTTAAATCACTTTTTTTCAGTGCCATTGTAACTTTGAACAGTTACTATTTATTTATTTATTTATTTTATTTAATTAAATTTATATACCGCCCCATTCCGAAGACTCGGGGCGGTTCACAACAACTATTTCTAAAACTTTAAAAAAAACTTTAAAAAAACTTTAAAAACCCTTTAAAAACCCCTTTTTAGTAAATGCTGCTAAACAAAATACTTGTAAGTCAAGGACTACCTGTACTTGCTTATAAGCTGTGCAGTTCTCTGTGTAATAGTTGATATGGTCAATGATTAGCAGAAATTAAAAACAATAACAAAATCAAATTAAATAGATGAGATAAAATACCAGGCTAACAAAGACAAGCTAACACACAAAAATGTGTCTTATATGACTATAATGGTGCATTAATTACCTGTGCAAGTGTAAATATAAAATATTACAAACTATGAAGTAAAATATGTATCATCTAAAAATAATTAATATATGAACAATAAAGTAATAAGTAAAACAGAAACAATTATTTCTGCAATCCCTTATGCTTTATTTTTTTTGTGGCAACATAGAATTTGGCAAATGCACAAACTTCTAAAAGGTGTGTTTCGCATAGAAATTGTCTGGTCTTGTGGAAATTACATATTAGGGACAGAAGATAAGCAGACCTGATATTCCCAAAGAGTTTACAATGTAGTAATACATGTGAAATGGTTTTAATCTCCTTGTGGCCACATTGGCAGGTATGCTCGGTTAATGAGGTTTTGGAGAATCTGCCATGTAGCAATGCAGATGGTAAGATGTTATGACTGGCTTTGCAAAATGTTTTTCTCTGCTTGGGAAAAGTTAAGATTTTGAGGATACCTTGTTAGTTCTCAAGTGCTCTCATTCATTCAATTTGTGCTATGTTGGGGAAGCAATTAACTTTAGTCTTAAATTCTGTTTCCCTTATTCTTTGAGTGAACAGTTGTTTGGCTTAGTCACATCCTAAAGAAATTAGTAATGATACAGAACGTCCATATAATGCCTGTTCTGCTCTCTGGCCTGTTTCCAGGGAAAAGAAAAAAATGTCTATTATAACTAAGGGGGTCGGTCTGAATTGGATTTTTATCCAATAGTTTATCATCATCCTCCAAGCCCTTACCTGAATTGCAGGCATTTCTATCTCAAGCCTTAACTGGGTGTTTGCTGATCCTTTGGGCTCAGCAAGGATTGATCCCCAAAATTTTGTTTGCACTGTTTCCAGTGCACCCTTCTTTGCATAAATTCCTACTTGTGCCCTATATAGGATATATGCCAGTGGTTTAGCCTGAAAAAAAAGTGAATACTACAGGAATTAATTGTATTAAGCGCTTAATAGCACTTATGCACATAAGAGCTAGCTGCAATATACTGATGCACAGTTCAGGTGCCTTTAGAGTGAAAAACTACCCCCAGGTTTTAAAATGAAGTCACTTCCTCTAATTTGTGCTCCTCTTCCTCCAAAATTGTAAGGTAGCCCTCTTAGCAAAATTTAGATTCATCAAAATTAAAAACCAGGGGATTTTGGCTGTAGTACCAAAATATTGTAACCCTTTTTAGCCCTATAGGATTTAATTGTGAAATTATGGTACCATTATCAGCATAGAGGAGTATGTGGATTCTGTGCCCTGCTACGTAGTTTAGATGCATGGAAATGTGGATTATGACAAAGATCCACCAATGAATTGATGTACAAGCAAAAGGAGGAGGGAGCAAGAATACATTCCTCTGTCACTCCTTTCTAAACATTTATTGTGCAGAGAGAAATGCTTGGAAATTGTACCTCGCTTTTACCTACAATTTCTGTATCAGAAAGAGGAGGCACCTATTAGTAGGTGTGTGTGTGTGTGCGTGTGTGTCCAAAGGAGAGTTCCAGAAAATTAATTCAAAGGCATGTTTAAAATCTAGAAAGGGAGAGAGGATTGTGCAAGACAGTGGAACTCCAGAATCTGGTCTTGGATTATGCCCTCTGTCTCTATCTAGTCTTGGAGCTTGTGATTTATAATGTTAAAAACACTCAAAAGGCTGATAGGCCTGTAATTGTTGGATTGTTGTTATTGCCCCCGCCTTTTTTTTTAATAAATTGGGATTATTGCCAGCCCCCAATCTTTTGGAACATAACCAGTCTGATCCATGAATGTAAATAGGGATGCTAAGCAGAGGTGCCCACCAGCTGGGATTCTTTTTAATTATTTCAAGCAAAAATCGACACCTGGAGCCTTGTTTACCTTAAGGGATTCAGTCAGTCAGGTTATCTCTCTCATTGAGACAGGAGGCCAATTCTGAACCTGATCCAGGTCAATCTTATTCTCATTTAAGTTAGTAGCAAGGTCCATGTATAACCCTCTAAAATACTCCTCCCAGGGTTGAATTGGACTTGATTGAGAGGGTGTGGGCTAAGAGTTTTCCTAATCCTCTGGTAGTTTGTCAGAAGGGGGAAGAATCCTTCTTCCTGATTGATTGCATGTTTCTGTCAGGTAACCTTCATTACCCATCTTTCGTTTTGTTTTAGAAGGGCCTTTTATTGTGCCTTTAAATTTCATAGGGAAAGTAGTTGGTCTTCAGAAGAAAAATGTTTCTTCTTTTTGTACATTTAATGATATGATCTTTTCAGTTGTTCACACTCTTGATCAAAACATCCCCCCCCCCCCAATTAATGGAGTGTTGCTTTTTTCTTTCACCAAAACAGATTTCAGGTTAAAATTAACATATCATACAAATCAGTATGGTTTTTGAGACTTGATGTCTAACAGGCATGCACATATTTCTAGCAGATGCTTTTGCACTACTTTCATTCCATTTAATTTGTACCTCTGTGTTGTTGGTTTCTAGGATTCGGGTATGGACAGCTTCTGTTTTTACTGATTCTCAGAGGGGCATCATAGTTAGTAGTAGGGGATGGTGATCACTCTCTCATCATGAATCGATCCCCCTGCACTGTAGAAAGTTTAGATCATGCAATGAGATCCAGTAATCAATTATTTTCTCCCCCTCCCCCCACTTCTGCTGGATGATTCCCATCTTGGGAACCATCAACTATGCACAGCTCCAAACATTTGGTCATCTGCCTATCACATAATCCTGCCCAATTAGATTTTAAATCTTAAATTCTCTAGTGTATAAGGGGTCTCTCTAGTGTGTCCTCCTCATAAATAGTCATAAATTGATGGAGTAGTCAATTTCTCACTTTAATGAGCATTATCAAAGTCCATCTAATTATTCCTGGAATAATTGTGTACGTATTCCCCATCTCTACCATTATAAGTTCTCTAACAGGCAAGACGTACTTTGGGAAAAGACAGACAGGAAAGAAGCAGCTTCTGCAAGGCAATGCCTAACAAGTGCAGCATCCCTGGCACCAGAACCAGAGCTTTACTCTTATTATTATTATTCTCTGAGGCCCTCAGGAGAGCTGATTTTCTGCTTGACAAGGGGAAGACAGGAAGGGTAGTAGTTCCCTCTCCACCTGCCTACTCATTCTCCCTTTCCTTTGGGGGGCACAACTTCTCCTGAGGCAGCACTGTGACGGAGATGAGGAAGGGGGGGACAGAGAACACCCTGGGATTATGCTTGCCTCAGTTTTTCCAGTCTAGTCCTTTGTGGATTCTCTGAGAAAGTACATGTAAGAGTAGGCAACCAATCCCATGGCATGCTAATTTAAAAATTGGAAAAAACATTGGGTAGGGCAAGATACTTTGTGAATTTTATAATAGAGCAATGTTTGTTATTTTTTATATTTAGACCTCTCTCTCTTTTCTCCACTGAGATTTTCACAGTGGTAGGACAAAGACTTAACCTGGCAAAGGTCAACTTTGGCATGCATTTTCTTTTGATGCCAACATTTCCGTGTGTGAACCTAAGAACTGATGTATGAAGGAAGTCCACATGCAGGGCATGGAGGGAGTCTGCTGGTGCTCAGAATTATGCTGGGGTTTCCACCACATATTCCAGATATGCAGCTTTATATTTTAAATTATATGTACTATCCTGAAGGGTTTTTAGAAGAAAGTGGTGGAGTAACATTGTAGCAAATAAAAAATATGTAGGTGAATTGATTTAGATTCAAAATTCAGGAATTTCCAAGGCAGGTTACGGCGGGGAAAACTGCCTGCAGACTTTAATACAGAATTCTGTAGAAAGAAGGAGAGTTAGGTCACATCTGAAAAGTCCTGGAAAAGTGGTGAGGTCAGCTTTAGGTATTCTAGTGTTGTCAAGGAAACAGTAGAGTCAGGCTGAAAACTTAATTCATTTAAGGACTCTGGGTTGGGATCCCATGCAGGCTTCTTTTGTGGGCTGGGCTGTCTGATAGATCTTAAGTGAAAGTGCATATGGAGATACAAAGGCATTTGTTATAGATGTTTCAAGCTATTTCAAAAACCGGGAAAACTGCAGCCAGAGTGAAATAATCATGTCCTATATCCCCTACATCTTATTTCTCTATTCTGAGACACACACACACACACACACACACACACACACACACACACACACACACACACACACACACAGAGTTGTATTTTGAATACATATTTTCATTTTACTTTCATATCAAATATGGAAAGTTAATATGGCGAGATGGGCAGCAAAAACTTTAATAAATAAAAATAAATTAAAAATCTGATAAGTCCGAAAATGTGGATCAAATTAAATGCTCAAGAATAGCTAGGGAATAAATGTAGGACCCAGAGGACTATTCTGATATGGAAAGAAAAAACAGATACTTAGCCATTGCCCTCCAAACCATAACATAATTTGTTTGCATATAGCATATTGGGTAAATATGGCTAATGGTGATTTATTCAGTAAAGATGATTAAACGAACTATGACTTAGTATACTACAAGAACCCCATCTGAGTCTGGTGGTGTAATATTGCCAGATGACAATATTCATTACAGGATCTGGAGATATTCAGGAAAATGAAAAACGGGATAGCACAGCTGTCCTTTCAACCACTGTATGTCTTGACAGTTATTGTAGTCAATCAACTGCTTGGTTTCTGTCTGGGAGATTGGAGATAAGGGGTTTCCATATATAATCCTTGATTATTATTATTTTTTTGGCACTGCAGAAACGATACAGATACATCTTTGGAGAAGGCACTACTTGTGTTCCCTTGCCCATGGCTAGCATAATCCCATTTTTCTTCTTGTCTGAGTTTGCATGGCATGTTGAACCACTAGTTAATCAGATTTGCTGGGTTCACACAACTTGATAAGCCAAAGTTTGTTTGTTTTTATTAGATTACAGATCAATGACTTATGTAAACACAACCCTTCTCTCTCCATCTAACAAACATGAAGAATTTCTGTGATGGATAGACATATCCCCGTATGACAGCCTGACTGAATTAGAAGAAAGCAATGAATCAGAACAAGGATTCCATGCACTAAGGCCTCTGCCAAAGATAAACATGTTGATACTCAGTAATTTCACATATATCAACTGAACATCTGCCGCCTGTGAAGGAACTCTTATGGTATGTGCCAACCAGGCCTCAGCTTCAGAGGTGGCATATACTCTTCACACTGGTGACTGGCATGAAGATGATTTCAACTGCCTACTGTGTTCTCTAAACAATGCCTCTGTAAACAATGATCAGCCAATTTCATTCTAATTTTGAAAATTTCAGGGTAATTAAAGCTAGGCAATGGCTTGCAAACACTTTAATTAACTCTGATTGAGGAAGATGGAAGAGGAGCAAGGGAGTAAGGGATGATTGGCAAAGTCAGAAATAATACAGAGTTCCAAGATGAATGTATAAACACTAATCACATAACTACCGGTGTAGCTTTTAAGCCATATTTAGCATGACATGAAATATAGGTAGTCCTCAAGTTACAACCACAACTGGGACCAGAATTTCCATTGCTATGCAAAGTGGTTGTTAAGTGAGTTGCACCCTATTTCTCAATGTTTTTTTTCTTTTTGTTGTTAAGCAAATGGCTGCTGCTATTGTTAAGCAATCGTACAGTTGTTAAGGGAATCTGTCTTCCCTCATTGACTGCTTGTCACAAGCCAGCTGGGAAGGTGTCAGCCTTCCTCTTCCAGGTGCTGGTCAGGATGGCCTTGACACACTTGAAAATAATTTTGTTTTGACTACTAACCCCTCTAAGTGTATGAGGAAGAACCCCCTCCCTGATTCCCATGTACTATATACATGTTCATGTATTATGTGGCAACCACAGAGGCCTCACAGTTATGGCTTCCAAGGCTGACACTGGCATTTAGCAGCAGCTGGAAACCAAGGCCTCTGGAGGTCTCTTAAATGGATACAGGGACTGAGACCAAAGATCTGGAATAGAAAAGACATTGGCCCTATGTTCCATGAAAACAGCCTACTTCACGCCTCCAAGTATGATTAATACTTTGTCCAATTTAGAGTACATTTCACCATTTGATGTTACAGTTTGGCAGTTTCCAGAAATAATTCTTTTTGAGGCATTCTAGATCTGGCATTTCAAAAAGATCCAGAACACATCCTGCAGGTTAGCTCAGTTCCCCCTCAATGGAAGTTTTATGACTGCTTATGCCTATTATAACAGCCATTTGCTAAATGTGTCTGCCAGAAGCTTTTTAATATTTCAAATGTCCTTCAAAAAGATATATTTGGAATACACATTACAATATTGCTATAGGAGATGATCAGTCCGAGTCTGAGGGAGGGGTCAAGTACATCATCAGTCTCAAGTCCCTTTCCACCCACAAGAGTTCTAAGCCCAGCCCTCTTTGAATTTTATTGACTCGTATCTACCACCAATTCATCTTTATCATTAGTAGTTCAGATTCTTGTAATGAAATAAACTTGTACTTGTTTGAATAACCCCAATTCCTGATTTCTTGTGTTTGACATTTGCATTTTGTTATATTTATTTACCCACTAAATAAAAGCATTGGTTTGATTCCTTTGTAGTACTGTAGAATACCACAGGAAAAGGAATACAGGAGTTACTAAAACATGAATTAAGCTGGTGTTAGAAAGAAACTTAAGCTGACCTCACCTTGACTCTTGTTAATATAAGAGGGAGGGAGGCAAAATATACTAGCAGAATCTAGAAAATCTATTTCAGTAAAATGGAGTTCTAGTCAACCTTGTGAAGTTTGTTTTCTGATGGGCTCAAAGGGTTGACAGATATTCAAGATGTTATTCAGTGGATGGCCAATCTTTATCAGAAGACTGAAAAAATGAGGAAAACTGACTTCAAGTAAGCATTTTAATCTGAACTGAAGAAGCACCACAATTCCAATCCCTTAGATGAGATGACAAGATCAGTGTTAGAATACATTTTGTTGGAATGTATATTTATGCAACGACTACAGTAGTATTCAGCCAGTAAATGGCAGTGTTTACAAGTTTGGATCTATGGTATATAGTCTATGTTCTTTGGTTCTAAATAGAGTTTCCTGTTACAGTTAAGCAGTTAAGCAGTAAAGCACATGGTGACTATACTCTTTGTTTGATCTGTGGTGCTATATAAACAGAATTTCTAACAATCAGAAAAGGGAACAAAGATCCTCACACACAACAACAGAAGAGGAAATAAGAAGCCTTACCTCTTTCTGATGATACTTTATTGCTACCTTTAGCTTGGCCAAATCATGGCACTTCTGGGGATCTAACTCCTCACTCTGATCATCTCTGTGGTTCAAGATGATTTCCAATTCTCGGGAGCTGCGTGCCTGATCCAGTAGGTCTTTTGCAAAACGCTTGCACTGCTGGGAAAGCTCCTCATATTCAGCCTTGAACTCGTTCTCCACCTTGCTGAGTTCCTTCAGCTCCCAACCCAGCCGAAAGGCTGTCAAGATCGGGTCCTCGCTAGATAAGGCGATGAGTGAAGGACTGGCCAAAGCTTTATAGATGTTTAGCCTTGATCTGGAATGCCTCAGGCTATCCACCTCTGAACTGGAGACGCATTCCACGCAGTTGCATCGGATCTGATGTGGCCGTGGGATGGTGACCCGTCTTTGGACAAGCAGCTTTATGATCTCATAATTGTTGGTATGAGCAGCCAACATGATAGGTGTGATATCAGGGGTGAACTCCGAAAATTGGGTGTCCATCATTAATGTGGGAACCTAGGTAAAATCAGTATAGGGTGTTAACATCTTTCCTGCACAAGTGCTAACTAAAATCACAGCATATCAAGAGGAAGGTTCAAATGGCTCATACAACATCTATTTCACCAACACTACAATCAATGTTTAAAAATACATCCTGTAAGACTCCTATGAATCCCAGAGAGGAAAGTTGAATAAACATTCCAAAAGGTGATCAACTGTTGCTATACTGTTGCACAGAAAACTACATGGACTGTTCATTAAATCATCTAGAATCCTTTTGTCCTCAGCAGATTTAGTCCTCAATAGTACATAGTTGACATTGCCTGATCTCAAACAGCTAACCAGAGTCAAACCTGGTTAGTATTTGAATGGCAAACCATCAGAAAATCCCTGGGTTGCAAGCTGGATGGGAAAGTTAAAAATAAAAACATCCTTGAAGAAGAACAACCAACCCTTTCTATACGAGTAGGCAAAGAAGAGGCAGAGCTGGGGGGTGGAGTCAAGAGAAAACTCAGAATGAAGGATTATGTGCTGATACAAATATGTATAATAACATTAGAACCACATAAGTTTGATTAATGTAATTTTCATTTGTACTAATATTATACACCACACTGTCCATGTAATAATACTGATGCATATTTAAAAATAAAAAAAAACTTTTTTTTAAAAAAGAACTCAGCCTAAAATCCTTACAAATTCACACATGCTTGAAGTCCACCCCCCACCCCTGAATTCTGTTAACTCTTACCCAGCCCCAGTTTAGTGCTGGCCTTAGTTGACTAGATTCTTGTGTATAGACATGAGCAATAAATTAGCTTAACTGGAACTTAACATGTGGTCCTGATTCCTTGCACCCAATAGCTAAGGAAATAACATTGATATGTATGTGGGGTCATAAAGTAACACACAACTCCAAAGAAACTTAGAACAGGTAATTCTGAGTGGTACCTGAAAGAAAGGGACTAATCTGTCCAGTTCCACCTTACAGTGAACAAACAACTTCTTCCATTCAGTCCAGGTTTAGTTCCAAGAACCCCAAAATAGGAGAACATAACCTTTGACATAAATAATTCTCATTTGGACAGCATAGTCATAGAATAATAGAGTTGGAAGGAATCTTGGAGGTCTTCTAATCCAACCCCCTGCTTAAACAGGAGACCCTATACCATTTCAAAATGGTCCTGTTTTGAAAGCCTCCAGTGATGGAGTATCCATATCTTCTGGAGGCAACCTATTCCACTGGTTCTCACCACTAGGAAATTTCTCCTTAGTCCTAGTTTGCTTCTCTCCTTGGTTAGTTTCCATCCATTGTTTCTCATCTTGTTTTTTTAGTATTCTGGTGCTTTGAAAAATAGACTGACATGAACTTTAAGATTGGTAAGATTGGTAAGATTACAAGGTGGGGCAAATGGTACATTATGCACCTGGTCAAAATTCCCTCTGCTTTAGTAAGGGAAATTATGAATTTAAATTTAAATTATTAATTCTGAATTTGCAGTTGTTCATCTAGAGTGAGGTGTTCAAGCTGAATGCAAATCTAGCTCTTTTTTTATTCCCAGTTAAACACCAAGCATCTAAGTAGAATCCAAATGAGGAACCCTTTCCAAGACATTTTTTCTAGGGAAAGTCATCCTCTTTGCATTTTTTTGGTCTTCCATCAGCTCCATCCATCTCCAAAGACTTTCACAAGACCTTGGTAAAACCCTGCTGTACAGTCATTCACCCAGTCCAATCAACATGAAGCCAATTTGCTCAATGTCAAAAAACTGTTCTTCAAGCTTAAGAAATTATGAGACTTTTGGTGACCCAACAGTTCAAAGTTCAGAGAGTGGGATGAAAAAGGGAAAATGTGAGAATCCCAGGTTCCAAATGTGAATGTAGACATGGAGCCAAAATCTCTCATGACAGTCTGGTTTGAGGCTCAGTCCCATTCCATCCCCAAGATATATATACCACAATTTTATTTCAATGCTCGGGATACTGTAAGAGAGTCAGCTTTGATGTATTTTGAATAGAAAACAAAGCAGCAGAAACCATGGAGAGAAAGCAAATATCTATATATTTGCTGTTTGTGATGGTAAAATATCATCTCTGTACTTTGCTATTAGAGATGCACTGAGTAGAATAAATCTGCTCCACTACGTGGAGAAGTCAGCATTTCACTCTGGATGGGGGAAGGGGGAGCCTTTAAATAGATTTGCAGCTTACATTTACAACTTCTAAAATATAGAGCCTTTGTGTTCTCATTACCTTTGTATCCTAACTGTGTGTTTTGGAGAGGGTCCAAACACTGTTGCACCAGTAGATACATTTGGAATTTTGAGAGTATTATACAGTATATGGCTCTTATACCATGCACAAAAAAGTCTAATCAAGTGGTGTTGAGACAAACAAATGTGGTTGATCATAATTACTTCCTATAATCCATGATGATGATGATGATGATGATTGTGCCTTCAGGTCAACATTGACACTTGGTGACTAACAGGGACGCTGCAGTTTTCTTTGCAAGATATTGGAAGTGTTTTGCTATTGTCTTCTACCTAGGACTGAGGGAGAGTGGCTAGCTCAAGGTGACCAAACTAGCCATGATGGCACAGTAATTAGAATGCAGGTTTGCAGACTAACTCTGCCCAGGAGTTCAATCCTGAGTGGCTCAAGGTTGACTCAGCCTTACATTCTTCCAAGGTCGGTAAAATGAGGACCCAGATTGTTGGGGGCAATAGGCTGACTCAAATCATCTTTATTCTTAAGAATGCAGGGTCAAGCACTGTTCCTAGGAGTAAAGAATGCCCCTAGTATTCCATTTCAATAATAATAATTTCCAAACCCAGGAAAAAAATGAAGACTTGTTGATATTAATAGAAATAGAATTTAATGCAAATTTCCTCTATTAAATACAGTTCCTGGGTGTTGTTTTTATTATGTTAATTTCTCTTACCTATATCTTTAAAATATACATTTCTTTAATGTAATATCTTTTTTAAAAATAAATGGAACCACTACTGTCCATAACTCACTTCCAAAAGCATAACCTTTGAGGCGTCTTTTGTTTGACCAGGAAGAGATGGTTGTAGATAGTTTAATGCTATAGCTCTTGTAAAATACAGGTAAAATACAGGTAGTTCTGTAGTCACAATTGAGCCCAAAATTTCTGTTGTTAAGTGAAACATTTGTTACCTGAGTTTTGTTTCATTTTACAACCTTGCTTGCCACAGTTGTTAAGTGAATCATTGCAGTTGTTAAGTTAGTTGTCAGCCTTGGAAGCCATAATTGCGAGGCCTCTGCGGCTGCCACATAATCACACATGGGAACCAGGGAGGGGGTTCTTTCTCATACGCTTAGAGGGGTTAGTAGACAAAACAAAATTCTTTTCAAGTTTGTCAAGGCCATCCTGACCAGCACCTGGAAGAGGAGTGACAAGAAGAGAGTGGAAGCTGGCTTTAGAGCCATTCAAAGAGATGAGTGATGGAGAAGCCAATCCGATGGTGAGTGGAGTAATCCTTCCCTTTTCCATAAAAGTAAAATTAACTGTCCCAAAGTAGGGGGAAAGCAGAGAAGTGGAAGCAGTTATTGACACGGGGTGCACCAGGTGTTTAATTGGGTTCCCCTTAGTCAAACAGTTGGGGATAAGGACAGAGAAGTTGAAGAACCCCATCAAGTTTGAGCAAGTGGATGATTGGAGGTGTCCCGGCTTCCCAAATAACTGAACTCATAAAGATAGAGATAAGAGACCACTGAGAGCTCCTAAGATTCATAGTAGCCCCAAAAATGTCCAAATTGGTGATTTTAGGACTAGCGTGGCTGGATAAATGGGCTCCATCAATTAAATGGGAGGACAGCTGTCGAAAGATCAGAATAGGATTGGGGCCATTGCCTCCCTTGCTGCCAGTAAGCACAAGGAAGCCTCCGACCCCTCCTCCAGTGATAGCGGCAGCTGCAAGAGAAAGTTTACCAGGGGAGCCACTAGTTCCTAAGGAATATTGTTGGAAGAAGTGTTTAGCGAAGGAAATTGCAACGTTCTTCTACCTCACCGGCCCACGGATTATGCTATTGAGATTGAGCCGGGGGCAGTTTTACCAAAGCCGAAAATGTACTCAATGACTCCAGTGGAAATGACAGAGTTGCGCAAGCATATTGACAGCAATTTAGCCCGTGGTTTCATTGAGTCGGTGAAATCGAAAGTGGCGACTCCTGTATTGTTCAAAGAGAAAAAAGAGGGGGAGTTGAGGCTTTGTGTTGATTTTAGAGCCATCAATGCAGTGTGTGTGTGCAAAATAATTACTCCCTCCCCGTCATGAAGGACTTGCTGAACCACCTGTGTAAGGGAAAGATATTCACCAAGTTGGATTTGAGAGAGGCGTGCTATAGAGTACGTATAAAGGAAGGAGATGAATGGAAGACGACTTTTAACTGCCCGTTGGGACATTTCCAGTTTAAAGTCATGCCTTTTGGACTACAAGAGGCCCCTGCCATTTTCATGCAATTAATAAATGAAGTACTCCATAAGCATTTGTACAAAGAGGTGCTAGTTTATTTGGGTGATATTTTAATTTACACTGAAATGATGCAAGAGCACGTGAAACTGGTGTAGCAGGTGCTGAAGAAACTTTTAGATGCTAAACTATATGTGAAACTTTCAAAGTGTGAATTCCATAAGGAAGCCCTTGATTACCCGGGTTACAGAGTGACAAGCTAAGGGATTGAGATGGATCCAGGGAAGGTGGAGGTGGTGCTTGACTGGCAAGCCCCTAGGACCCGAAAGCAATTGCAAATTTTCCTGGGGTTTGCAAATTTCTATCGGCAGTTTATTCCAGGATTTGTGGAAGTAGCACTTCCTTTGACTGAGCTGTTAAAAATGGGGCTGGCTCCTGGAAAGCCGAAACCTTCGCAGCCTTTGCCATGGAACATGGAGTGTCAGAAATCTTTTGAGAAGTTAAAGAGGCTGTTTGCAGAGGAACCTATCCTTCAACACCCAGACCCTGAGAGGCCTTTTATCATCCAAGCAGATGCTAGTAATGTCGCGGTGGCTGCAGTCCTGATGCAAAAGAATGCAAAGGGACAATTACTGCCTTGTGCATACATGTCTAAGAAACTGACAGACACAGAAAGAAGGTGGGCAGTCTGGGAGAACGAAGCCTTTGCAATAAGATGGGCATTACTTTCTTGGTGGCAATTTTTGGAAGGAGTGGAACAACCTTTCGAAGTATGGACTGATCATAAAAATCTGGAAGCTTTGAAATTAACTAGAAAGCTTTCCCCAAAACATGTTCAATGGGCTCAATACTTCAAGTGATTTAATTTTGAGCTTAAGTACATCCCAGGGGGGGAAGAACCTGTTGGCAGATGCCCTTTCTAGAAAACCCCAGTTTGACAGCCAGTGGGAGGAGATTGTTCATCCAGTGATTTCACAAAAGGAGATGACAGCCCAAGCGATAACTCGAGGAGGAGGACAGATGCTCCGGAGGAGAGATTAGCGCAGGATTTGAAAGCAGCTCTTTTAACTGATCCGTGGTATTTGGAAAATCAGCAGGATTTAACCCTCAGGGATGATTTGGCTTGGAAAGGATCCAAGTTGTATGTCCCTGCATTGTTGAGGTTGCTGATTTTGAAATGAAGACATGATTCTCATCTGGGGGGTCATTTTGGGTTTTTGAAAACTTTGCATTTGGCCAGGAGACAGTTCTGGTGCCTGAGAATGAAGATTGATGTGGAGGACTATGTAAAAACCTGTTCCATATGTGCTACTCGAAAGTATCGGCCAGGGAAGCCTCCTGGACTGTTGCAACAAGTGGCTGAACCGACCCAACCTTGGGAAGAGATAGCCATGGACTTTATAGTCGAACTTCCTGAGGAAATACTGTGATATGGACTGTAATTGACTTGTTTTCTAAGCAAGCACACTTTGTGGCTTGTGCGGGACTACCTTCAGCAAAGAAGTTAGCGAAATTATTTATGAAGCACGTTTATCGACTCCACGGAGTACCGAAGAGGGTGAAGTCTGATGGGGGGGATGTAATTTACTGCAAAGTTTTGGAGGGAACTTTTAAAAGTAATTGGATTCTCACAGGGTCTTAGTTCCGGATTCCATTCATCTACGAATGGAGCATCAGAGAGAGGGAATGCTATGGTGGAAAAGCGTATTAGATGTTATGTGAATTATCAACAGGAAAACTGGGATGAACTGTTGCCGTTTGCCGAATTTGTTTATAATAATGCAGTGCATAGCACAACTGGGCTGACACCGCTCCAAATTACAACTGGGAGGGAATTTGTGACTATGCCTGAGTTGCCTGTAGAAAGACCTACTTCAACTTCGTTAATGGAGTGGATGGAGACATTAGGAAAAGGCTGGGTTAATACGCAAAAGGCTTTAGCGGAAGCAGCGGAAAAGTACAAGAGACAAGTTGATAAGTATCGCTCTTTGCAGTCTCCTTTTAAAGTGGGAAATAAGGTGTATTTGTCTACAAAATATCTTAAGCTGCGTATACCTAGCAAGAAGTTAGGTCCCAGATTCTTGGGTCCTTTCCCGATTGCAAAAGTAATAAACCCAGTGATGCTGGTTTCTTCTTGGATGGCTTGTTTTTCTTTTTTAGTGGTATTGTGTTGGACTGTGCTTTTATGATCATATTTTTCAGTGTTTCCCATGCTTTTTGAGTTGTTTTCCCCTTTAGGATTTTCGTCCAAGAAATTTTGCTTAGGCTCTCTCTAAGTTTGTTGAAATCAGCTCTTTTAAAGGTTAAGACACTGGTTGGATTATATTCTATAACTTGTGTTTGCATTATATTGAATTCTAGTATGAGGTGGTCACTCTCACCCAGGGTTCCGGCAACTTCAATTCCCTCTATCACTTCTTCTCTATTAGTAAGAATTAGGTCCAGTATAGCTTTTCCTGTAGTTCCCTCCTCTACCTTTTGGATGACAAAGTTGTCACTTAAGTTGATTAGGAATCTGTTCGATCTGCCACTTGCTGCAGAGTTTGTCTCCCAGTTGATATAAGGGTAGTTAAAGACTCCCATTACTTCTGTGGTATGTTTCCTACATACATTTAACTGATTAGCAAAGAGTTCATCTATTTCTTCTGCTTGGTTGGGTGGCCTGTAGTTGCCTATAGCAATGTCATCTCCCCCCCCCCTTTTATATTGTTCCATATGGATACTAGGAGGTTTTCATCTTTGGTTTTATGTATTTCTGTAGAGATGTAGTGATCTTTTATATATATTGCAACTCCATCCCCTCTTTTGTTAGGTCTGTTTCACTTATATCCTTCTATCAGTATGTTACAATCATGAATTTCATCCCACCAAGTTTCAGTAATGGCAACTATATTGTCAGCTGGATCTCCAGTATGGGTTTTCCCTTTTGATACTTGCTTGTTATCGGCTGCCATAGTAACGGGGAGGGGGGGCATGGCATTGGGGTTTGGGAAGTGTGAGAAAGGCCCATGTGAACTAAAAGGGAGGTTTGCTGTCAAGAATAATTGTGCTGCTAAATGGAGTTGTTTATACCCAGTCAAGGCCAACCGTTCTAGATCTCCAGATGGACGGAAAACACCTGAAGATGTGCTCCATGTGACACTCTGCAGCATGTGGATTGTACATTCAGCCTGGGTCCTTGAGGGAAGGGTTTGGGGGAAACTTTCAATATGTAACTTTTGCACCTTTTGGCTCAGATTTTGCTTTTCTTTTGCTGCTATCATTTCAAACTCAATAAAAGTACCTCTTCTCTATCTCAATGAAGTCAGGGGGTTTTTTTCTTGGGTTTTGAATGGAGGCAGGCCTGACATATATCATATCTGCCTTCGTGTGCCAATACTTCAAGTTCACCTTGTTTGTTCCCTAAACTTTGAGCATTAGTGTATTTGAGTCCTTTATGGGTCTTGGGTATGTTAGTTATATCGCCTACTTTGTAACTGGGATTTCTATCTTTTCCATCACTCTCTATTTCATTATGTTTTTCTTTTTCTTTTTCCTTTTTTCTCTTTACTCCCTTCCTCCTTATGTGATTGGTTATCTAGTGGTTTTTGCTTGGAATTACATTCTATAGGTCATGAAGATTGCCCCCTCTCCCCCTCAATTTTAGTTTAAAGCCCTTTGGATAAGATGAGCTGGTCGTTTTCCGAATATAATGTTTCCAGTTCTTGTGAGGTGCAGTCCATCCCTTACCAGTAGCCCTTCATCTAGGTAATGCAGATCATGGTCCAGGAAGAACTAGGGGAGACATGATAGCAGTATTTCAGTATTTCAGGGGCTGCCACAAAGAAGAGGAGGTCAACTTATTTTCCAAAGCACCAGAAGGCAGGACAAGAAGTAATAGATGGAAGACTATTAAAAAGAGATGCAACCTAGAATGAAGGAGAAATTTCCTGACAGTGAGAATAATTAACCACTGGAACAACTTGCCTTCAAAAGTTGTGGGTGCTTCATCACTGGAGGTCTTTAAGAAGAGACTGGACCATCACTTGTCTGAAATGGTCTAGGGTCTCCTGCTGGAGCAGAGGGTTGAACCAGAAGTCCTCCAAGGTCCCTTCCAGCTCTATTCTGACTGATTATGTAAAGTGTTGCTTCTCAGGGATCCCAATAACCATATAGCTACACTGGAACACTCAGAATATGGCTTATATTGGAAAAAAAATATTGTGTAATCCTAAATTTAAAGCAGGAGGCATTCCTCCTTTTCTCTTTAAAAAGGCTGACTTTTTGAAGAAATCTTATATGTCTATTTTGGTTCGCCTGTCCATTTACATGCGAGCAGCATTTGAAGAATAGATTCCATTTCCATTTGTAACCTCAACAGTGAGTGCAAATTTTTTATAGAAGAAGCAAACATAAATAAGGCTGAATACAATAGGCTAAGACAAAAGGCAAAATGAAATGCCTTGCTATTCTTCCTTGATAAGCAAATGAAGCAAAATAAACAGTGTTCAGGGAAAAAAAGAATCTCAGACATTCAACCAGAACTGAGCCCCTAAATTAAATTGCTCTCAAATGCCCGGCTGCAATTATATTTGACTCTGGGCTAAGCAGCAAGAGGATGAAGGAAATTCATCTGGTTTCTGTTCCAGCTAAATTCCATGCAATAGAAGCAAAAATGAATGGTGTGGGCTACAAAATAGACGTCACGTCACATCCCAGCCCTTCCCAACCAGCTCTCTAGGAGTTAAAGAACCGCCTATTCAGTGAAAAGCGCATTGTGTTAATGTGATGGGGATATTTTTGGAAAGGGGAGATCTATTCATCACACACCTGCTAATCCTTGTAGGCTCTTTTCCAGATTCTTTCCCTTTTTATGGTCTTTTTTTTTTCAAGGCAGCATTTTTCAGATAGATCAGAGGCGTTAGAATGTTAAGCCAAGCTAAGGTAGAAAAATGAAATTATGGATTTCTTCATCTTTGAATGTTGTAAAGCTTTTCCTACAATAACATGGGATTATCAAGATTTCATATTCAGACATTCTAGATATCTAGATTCTAGACATTCAGACATTGTTATATTTGAAAGCCTAGGTGTATGAGTTTTACCAATAGAAGATAATATTTGTAGCTCAGGGTTAGACTGCTGAGTCCTTAGTGCTCTCTGAACTTGGTGGTTTTCTTGTAAACATTTCATTATCCAACTGGGTAACATCCTCAGTGCTAGAAGGGACTGGGGTTTATGGAGAAAGAGAGGGAAGGAGGAGGAGGACTATGGGGTCTTTGGTGCTTTCTTGAGTTTGGTGGTTTTCCTGCAAATGTTTCATTGCCCAACTAGATAACATCAACAGTGCTAGAAGGGAGTGGGAGAGGAGGAAGAGAAGGAGGAGGTGGAGGATGAGGAAGACGACAACAATGAGGTCCTTGATGCTATCTGAGCTTTGTAGTCTTTTTGCAGACATTTCATTACCCAACTAGGTAACATCATCAGTACACTGTTGATGTACTACGATGTTACCCAGTTTGGCAATGAAGCATCTGCAAGAAAACCGCCATTTAGAGAGCACCAAGAACCCCACTTTATGGCTTTTCTGGGATTCTCTGACCAGTCATCTAACTGCTGTTCTTTCATGGCCATTTTTGATAGTCTGGCTTAGATTTAACTAGGGAAGTATACATCTTTGTTCACATAACTCCTTCTTTGAAATGCTGTTGCTGAGTGGCAGAACTCATGTTTGAAAGCTCAAGGATTCCAGATTCAATCCTGTCTTCTCCAAGTAGAAATTCTTCCACGTACTGGAAAACCTTGTAGATTTCCTTGTAATTCTAACCAGAATCTGCTAAACTACTATGTAACATGTTTGCTGATTTGAAATTGAACATGATGAATGAAGCATTGTTGGTTTATGGTTTAATATTGTGGAGAAGCTATTCTAGTTTAACTGGAATCAGATATGATTTAGCAGTCGCCGCTGACAATACTAAAGTAGATGGATCCAATGGCGAGGTATAAAACCACATTTTCCACCCAGACACTGGGAAGCCTAAGACCAATACTCACTTTTATTAGCAATCTTTAAGGGCCCTTCCTTCATGATTCTCTGCATTTTCATCCACAGGCTTTCCACAAACCCTTTCAATCAGTTTTAAATTAGTTTTATTTTCTTTGTAAAGAAAAAAAGATCTATCGGAATATCAGCTTAATTGGAAACAGGGTTCTGCATTTCAAGAAGCTGAGCACAAAGTATGTATGTTCTCAGAAATTTTGGCAATTTTGCCTGCTAGTTGAGTTTCCTTCAGCATTTTGCTGAGTCTGTGGTAAAAATAATGATCTCTCTGTTAGAGCTATCACTGTGTCCTGGTTTCCATTAGAAAATTTTTAGAGATCCTATTTTTCTTTCATTTATTACATTTGATCTATTTATCATTTATGTCTCTCTCTGCATCTATCCATCATCTTTCTATCTACATTCATCTATTATCTCTCACCTCTCTCTCTCTCTCCACTCAGTCACTCACCTACCTCCTCTCTCTCTTTTCCCAAGCTGAGTATTCATCTTTTGCAATTATTATCCAGGCCATATAAATAAATAAATAAAATCAAGGGAAGCAGCTGGGTGTGTGAACTTCATCTCCTGCATTTTTGGCAATGGTTATGTTGGCTGCAGAATTCTGGGAGCTGAAGCCTATGTCTCTGGAGGCTTCTGAAGATAAGAAGATACATCTCAGAAACTCAGCTGATGTGGGGCCAATCAGTAGACATGACATTGGAGATGGACAAGAGTGGGAAGCCCACAGAAAAAAACTGAAGTAGGGTGGTTCAAAAGTTGGGGAGGACTACGTCAGCAGAGGGGAATCCAAGATACCTGAATCTCTTTTGATCTGGTCCTCTCACATTCTCTCTAACATGACCTCTAAATGCTACAGCCTGATTTGTAGTTTGTCTTAAGTAGAAAACACACAGAAACTGTATCTAAGCCATAAAATGAAGACTCCAGCACCTCTCCACCAGTAATCAGCAGTCAGAACAGCACAGATGAACTCCAAGGTTAACTTCAGACCAACAATCAAGTAAACAAGACCCCAATCAAGAAACTGCCAAAAAGCCATCAGTAAACAGTCCAACTAAAGAATCTCTAAGACCGTCCCCACCTATACAATCAGGCAGGATACCAGAATATAAACATACAGCAAATAACACTCCTTACTAGCACTGATGATATTACCTAGTTAGGATAATGAAACATCTGCAAGAAAACAAGCAAACTCAGAGGCACCAAGGAGCCTGCACCCAAAGGAGACCAAACCATTTTATTCATAGGATAAGGTTGCCATCCCTACACAATGGACCTTTACCTTCTGCTGAACCCACCAAATTCCTTGGTCCCAAACTCCCATCCTCCTTTCCCAACCAGCTTTGATGATCCTATTGTTTTAATATTCCTGAATATTGGTTCATCTAGCAAAAAGCAGGTAGGAAGCAGTGCCACCTGATGGCATTGTGCAAAATTTCAGCCTTTCTTTTTTCAACGGCCCTTCTTCAGTAATTGGTTAAGTCTACCTTTGCGCTCAGGGGTCCCCACACAATGTGCAAGTCAGATAAAAAGCAGAGTGAGCTTCAATTATACCACTGTGGCTGTCATAATGACATTTCCCCATAACCTATGGACACCCTTGAGCATGAGCCCCCTTATGCTCACTGTTCTGATATGCATAGACACACCACATCAGACATATCAGTTGGCTGAAGAACCAAGTTTGGTTAGCAACAGGAATAGCACTTATATAATGCTTCATATGCTTTACAGTCCCCTCTAAGCAGTTTACAGAGTCAGCATATTGCCCCCCCCCAAAAATCTGGGCCCTCATTTTGCTGACCTTGGCAGGAGGGGAGGGGAGGGATGGACGGGGCCAGCCAGGAGTGGGATTTGGGGGTTCAGCAAACCCCACAGAATCTTCGCCCAAACTCCTGCAAACCCCCAGCAGCCCATCCCTGGACCTGGTGCTTATTTTGGAGCCCAAAAGAAAATAACACCAGGTCTTATTTTTTGGGGGAAACATGGTAGTAACCTGAGAAGAAAAAACAGGAGTAATCTACAACATACAGTGTAAGGACTGTAATTGCCACTGTGTAGGACAGACAGGCAGAAGACTAGCAGAGTGCATCCATGAACACTAAATAGCAGTCCAAAGACATAATAAAAACTCTTTAATTTCACACTTAACCATAATTTCAACTAGGAAACTGTGAGCATCCTAGACCAAGCTAATTCCAAAAATGCTAGAGAATTCCTGGAAGCTTAGTATTTGGATAAGGTAGCCATCAACAGGGACATAGAGATAAATAACGTTTACACACCATTCAAAAGAGTCAATAAAAAAGCTAAAAAGGAAACAAAAAGACCAAAATACCTCCTTGCCAGCAATCAACACCTTGCCAGCAATCAACACTGAGATTAACACCAGGATTAATATCAGACCAACAATGAAGTAGTAAACAATACCCCAATCAAGGAAATAGGGATCCAAGAAACTACAGACCAAATCCCACTACAGTTTGTACACATGGCAATTTGCTACTGAAAAATGTCCTTTGTTTTCTCATTATGATCAAGAGTTCTGCTCTTGATTACAAAACATTGAAAGAATCATCAAATCCTAGAGACAGACCATGTTATTTATTTACTTATTTATGGTTAAACCAAGGAAGTCTTCTAATGGAATCCCCTGTGGCTTTTTCTCCCTGCAATGCAATGAGGCATAGTGGATATTGTCTCTTCCGACAAGCCTTTCCTGACTGAGGGGTTTTTAAATGGGTTTTAAATTTTTATGGGTTAATTTTAAAAACGGG
>JANHFL010006069.1:67921-80506 GCA_032468155.1 Oxyrhabdium leporinum
TGTTTTGACTACTAACCCCTCTAAGTGTATGAGAAAGAACCCCCTCCCTGATTCCCATATACTATTATGTGGCAGCCACAGAGGCCTCGCAATTATGGCTGCCAAGGCTGACAGGCTTCCCCCCTTCCGGAAATTAAAGATTGTCCTAAAATAAACAAATTACAAGTAATTAATTATACATACATTAACCTCCCCTTTCTCCCCCAAGGGGTCCCTTTGGTTTGTCTGGAAGGTTGGAAATGATCAGTCTCATGACCCCAGAGCACAGTAATGGTCATAAATACATGCTGGTTGCCAAGTGCCCAAACTTCGATCATATGACAGTGGGGATGTTGTGATGGTCATATGTGTGAGGCTATAAATAACTTTTTTCAGTGCCATTGTAACTTTGAACAGTCGCTAAACAAATGTTTGTAAATTGAGGACTATGTCTGTGGAGACCGACGCTGACCTCAAAGGACAGTTACAGAATTGCCAGATTGTTCTCTAAATGTCTGACAGCTGATGCTTGTCTAAATTTCTGCTAAACACATTTTTCCCCTATGAAAATCATGGGGGCTAGAAATAAGGATTAAAAATCCCCTGTGGAATGTTTCCTTTTTCTACCTCAGATGCCATTGTAGGTATGGCCACTGAGATAAAGGTTGAGCAGAAGGTCCATGGCAAATGGAGCTTGTTCTCAGTTCCTTTAAGATCCCTCATTCCAAATAAAGATGCATTGGAATTTGTGATCATACTGTATGAAATTTTGATGCAACGCTCTGCTGCTTTAATTCTATTGGACTGCAAAATGTCAAAAAAGCAAAGTGCACATACAAGAAAATTCATAGTTGTGCAGTAGCAAATTACAAGTTCATTTCATCTGCAGCTTTGTCCCCATCTTTCCACGGGAAAATTCCTGCAGATCCAAGCTGACATTTGATTATCATTTTAAATTGAAGATGTTGGGGGTGAATTATTGGACCTATTGTTTGTAAAACAGGTATTTGACTTCAGATGCAGGACCTGCACTGCTTTGTATAGCAACAAATTCTTCTCTCTGGGTCCGCAAAGAAGAATGCAACACAGATTATTTTTAAATTAATTACTCTAATTAAGAGAAAAGGCTGCACATTGTCTTAATTTAATTAATTTATGGCAGCTGCTACATGACATATGCATTCTCTTGAAGATATATTTAAACAATAGAAACAGGAAAAGTAAGTATAATTTTCACTGTCCAAAGCTTGCCTTGACACAGATTTTGATCATTTGGCTGGCATATACTACATATAATAGGTGTTTCAGGTAATTTTTCCAGAAAGTTCAAAAAGTACTTTCTATTTCATTGATAAAAGATTTTAAATCAGACTCTATGAAGTTGCTTTACACTGAGTAAGATCACCTTTCCATTCAACTCAGTGGACCCTGATCTATTCAGAAATGTCTTTCTTCAAGGTATGCTTTTTTCTAATTTTGCTATCTGATATTTTTTTATCTAAAAGTTTTAGAATTACTAGTTTTTATCTTGCCTGATTCACCCCCCCCCCCCAAAAAAATCTTGGAGTTTAATACCTGCTATCCCTTTTCCTTTATTAAACAGATATTTAATAAAGCTACTTTTACCATTACAATTTATGCTAATCCATTCTGGGATCATGTCTTGTTCTTCAACTATGCTTTAACCTCTAGTAATTTTACATAAAAAGCGATAAAAGCACTGAATTATTAATATGTTGACCAAAACATAAAATAAATTATTTTTGTAAGTATATCTATAACAGCAAAAAATAAATGTGAGGGGGATAGGTTGTGATTAACTTCAGAGATAACATTTAAAATCTTAAAATTATATGTCCTTCATCAGCTAGTTGCAAACATGTTTTAGGAGCATTAACTGTGTCAATCTGTTTGACCGCATTTATTCTAGCATAAATTTTGATAGCATGTAAAATAATGTCCTCAGGCTGTTAAAGACTATTTAATTGTTAAAGCCTAACTATTCACTTTATGTAATATTTAGTTAAGGACTAAATATATGCAAAACAAATCTAATAATCATTCATTAACAATCACTCTTTACAACTATAGATGCATTTAATGATGGCTGTAAAATCACATAATAAATTTATTATTTTTAAAGTATCATTTTTTCCCACATACAAATATGTTCCAGCTATAAACATTCATTTGCCTAACTCTTACATATTGTGAAAACAAAGTCCCCTTTTCTACTTCTCATATGAGAGCAGTTTGATGGCGTGTTCCAGTTCTCTTCCATTTTGCCCCTCCTTGCTAAACAGGAATGATAAGCTGTCACTGGCAGGCTGTCTATTCAGCACTTTTCTTATTAATAGTCAGAAATTATTTACTTGAAAGAAGTTCCCTCATTATAATTTACTACTTTACAGTCTGAAGTGGCACATAATTAGCAATAATTTTTAACTTCCCGGTTCCCCATAATTAGCAAGAATATGACTTCCCCTATTCTTTAGTGGTTGTGCATCCAAGATCTGTTACAAGGCACAAACCTACTTAGATTTTTTTTTTCATCATTCAAGGTCACTGTTGCTTTGAATCTGAATAAACCCAGAATGAAAAGTGGGAGGGAATGCTAAGATTAATGGCTGCGAATTCCCACCCATTTTATAATTTTGAAAATTCCTTTGCTTGTAATTGCTGTTTCCATCAGGTCTATAATAAACACTTTTTATATGTGATAATCAAGTCATATTTATGATGTCCTGCTGTAATCTCAGGTTTATGAAGTCCTTATGCAGCAGACAATTTGTACGCTCATCTTTGGGATAACATCTTTTTTAAAAAAATAAAGACAAATATAAAATGGAATTTCAGGTACACCTAATCAGAAGGAAGTCTTACTCAGTTGAAGGAGGCTTTTCCCCATGTAATCAGTCTACTTAGAAATTTAACTTTAATTATACTGCTCTGATGTGAATTCCACTTATGGCACAAGTTTTTTAAACTGGTTTGCATGTAACATTTTTTGCAAGATGTGAATAAAATTCTGGAACAGAATTTTAAAGGGACAATGAGGAGTAATATTAAAAACTATTTCATTCAGAAGTAGGTCAATGGTCCATTTAACCTGGTGCCAACTGGAATGTTTATCAGCTTTCAACAGTGTAGACAGATTTCATTCTACCTGGGAATGGGAGCCAAGTTGGTGAGACACAAATAGCTCCTGAAATATAAACTGCAGGCTTGTGACTGGCCTTATCCATTTGGCTTAACCCTAACCCAAAATGTCATCTAGAGAAAAGAATCAAGACCAGTCCTATAAATGACATTGGGACATATAAATCTAACAAGCAGAGAAACAAAGAAACCCAGAATGCAGGATTAATGCCTATCTCCCCCACTGCACAAACAACAACAAAAAATCTGCCTGAGGACCCCTTCACCTCCAGAGATTATGACAATACAGAATGCAGTCATAAGACAAGCCACCTTCCTGACCCTTCAAAGACTCAGCCCAAATTTCTCCTCACTCCCAGCAGGAGTCTATGACAATTTGCTGAAGCAAACTCTCCACGGCCAACTCTCCACAGGACAAATTGCTGTGGGACAAGAGTTACACTACTATTAAAGAAATGATGGAGTATAATAATTAAAGGATGCAAAAGGAGGGACAGAATGAAATGAGAAAGGCAAAAATTAAAATATATTTTTAATTTATTGTAAATAATTATAAAAAGAATTGTTAAATTGCCCCGTGGCAAGTTGGCTGTGATGAGTTGGCTGCAGTAAGTTAACCATGGCAAGTTTCTCATTCCCCCCAGCAGATAGATAACCGCTTGAGACAAGTGTCCTGCATCTCCCTCCAACTACATCACTTCCCATGAAGTCTACCTTCTGTCTGTAGAAATTTTGACCCTTATATTGCAACAGCTAAATGAAATTGCAGCCAAGGTGGATGTCTTCCAACAAGCCCTTGATCTGCAAATCCCCCATAGAAACCTGGCCACAGTCAACATTCTGGCAGCCTATTCTTCCAGGCATCCAGAAGTAGTTAATTTAGCCAACCATGCCATGTGCTATAGAAAAAAAGATGACTCCTCCTAGAAATCCATGGGAATGCCCACAGATGGAACAACCTCAAGCTTATTGTGATCTCCTTATTTTAGATCCTAAACTACCAAAGCAGAACAATTGGCTTTCACTTGATTTTCACTATCTACCCAGTTTAAGAAACAGCAAATGTATTTTTTAAAAGTTTTTTTTCTCAGCCTTTTCTCTCTTATAGATTCATTCAAATGAACAAATTCCTAAGGTGGACCTATCACTTCCGAACCATCAGAGTCTTTAAGGAGACTTAGTCAGCAACCTCATCACTAGGAAAGTGACAAAAGGTCATGAACTTGCAGATAAGATCCATAAAAACACACACTTCCAAAAGCAATAAATCTGCCAAACTTGGCAGCAGCAAAGAAGTTAAGCAAACTTCAAAGGAGGAAACTATAAACTCATAACTCATTATTCTGAGGGGGAAAAAAACCTTGCTGACATCAAAACAATCTTAATGTGCCCTTCTAGTGCTGGTAGTGATACGGAAGTCCAGCACAATTGAAATCATCTGCCTTTGAGTTGCTCAACCTCTAAACTATCTCATGTTATTGCTTTTCCTATGACCAAGACACATAGAAAGCTGTCAGCACATTACACTGATTCATCAATAACAGTGAAAATGACACTGACAGTGATTCCTCTGGAAGTTGTACACCAGCAATTCTCAAGAAACCCATGCAATCCCAAGCAGCTGTTACTCAAAAGAAACAGCTTGTAAATGTAACAAAGCTCAGCCAATCAATACAGAAACCCAATCTGGAGATTTAACCTTATCTGCCTCCAAAACTAAGGCACCTCCCCTGGCCCATAGGAACCTAACTCTTAGAAGAAACAGTTCTCTTCATTTCCACTTAACAGTGGACAACCCACAAAGAATGCTTGGGATCCCTCTTGCCAGTGATCCACATTTCACTGCCCATGCTGCACTGATTCTCCCGATGGACATGCATTTGGAAGAGAAGAATGTGAAGACCGTTGTGCCACTCCTCCGCCCTCACAGAAGGAGACACAACTATAGTAGCCTCAACTGTCAACTAACATGAACCTTCTACCCTTGTAAAAATCACCCACCCAGTCCCAAGTGCACGGTGCCTCCGCTTGACATTTAAGCATTTATTCACCAGCGTAATATCATCCTTTCAACCTGGAATGTGGCTGGGTGGCTTATATAAATGTAAAAATAAAATAAAAATAAATATCCACCAGAGATCTCTGTTTTACTGACTCCCACTCCCACCATGACATCAGATTGCTCCAATATGGCCACCTTATCAAGGCTATTGGAACTGAGAAAGACATAAAGCAAGGTTGCATATTGGCCCCATTCCTAATTCTATTTTTATATCAAGTACATATTGGACCATTTTGTCAACCTGAAGTTTCACTCCCCCAAACTGGCTGGAAGACACATTTCTGTTTTGTTTTTGGCAGACCATGTTGCAATACTCTCAAGAATACCTAAATACTAAAATACTAAAAGAGCATTGAGAGCAGGACAGTATTGCAAGGAAGAGCAGCTAGAACTCAAGTATAAGAAAAACAAGATTTGCAAAAAGTACTTGCCAAAGCTCCAAAAATCAATGGGGCATACATGCCATGAGTTTGAGCAGGTATACTGTTTCAAATATCTGGGAAATAGTACTACATTCTGCTAACAGTAGGAAATTCCATTGAGACAACATCGCTGAAAATACACAGATGAGCTCATTTGCAATCCTTAAATTCCTCAAGATAAGAGATGGCCACTATATACCAGCAACATTCAAATTATTCGAAGCCAAGCTAACAGTACAACTTCTTTATGGTGCCCAGCTAATCCCCTTCTCCAATTCTGCCCCATTAGAACTTTTTCAGTCTAAATTTCAAAAATTAACCCTTCAAACCCCAAACTATGTCTCTAATGCCACCCTGAGACTAAAACAGACCTCATGAAAGTAGAAGCTAGAGTATAGGTGAAGACATTCATCTATTAGCTCAGATTACCCTTTATTCACCTTGGCCTTGCTCCACTAGGAGGGGTGATTCTCAATTAATATGGAAAAAGACAGTGACGACAAAATTTTCATCCTTGGGCTTCTCTCCAGGCCTTCTATTTAGTATGCAATATGTTCAGGCCATAGCACTCATTAAACAGTGTGTAGCAGACACAGAGCGCCCATTGGAGCTGGCCAGGTCTTCAACCTTTCCTGCCAGTGAACCCAAGAGATGTTCTGTCTCTCTCTGGCATACTTAACTAATCTTGAAGTACCTAATCACCCGAAGGCTTTCCTCTGGCATGATATCACGTTATTCTCTTAGCTGTCATTCAAGGCCGATACAGCAAGATTCCCTACCTGGAGAGACAATGCCTCTGTGGCTCTGGACATATAGAAACAATAGAACATGTAGCTCTCCAGTGCCTGTATTACAGAGACATTTGTGTTAGCCTCATCTCATCATTACTGTATAAATGCACAGGAAGCACAGGACAATTTTGAACTTCCCTGCTGTTCTCATATACCAACCATTCTACAACATGCAGTGTTGCCAGGTTCTGTACGGTAACATTTAAAATCCATCTGATGATCTGTGCTGCAAACCAGTTTTAATGAGCTCTTTATTATAATAGATTTAGTGTTTCATGCTCCTTTTATACCCATTTACTGTTCAAACCACTCCTTTTATATTATATTTAGAGTTTTGTTTTTATACTTTTTTAGCTTTTTTGTATGCAAACTTTATTCTGTTGTATCTTTTATGCTTTTTAATTTCCTGTACACCACCCTTCTTATGCTGGTCTTTGACTGTAATAAAGTTTGACTTCATTGGATTCATTCTTCCTGTATGAAGAAAATAGAAATCAAGCACTCAATTTTAGCAGTGAAGTCAGTCTGCTGAGCATTTCCATTAGAAAAATATTCAGTAAATTAAATATGTTCCCAGTTTTATCTTCCTCCCATGTCATATAGTTACTTAAGGTCTACTTATAAACAGTTGTGTTAAAAAAAAAACCCTGAGATTCCTCCAGGATTGAGGAAATTATTTTTTTACACCACCATCTGCTACTTATTCCTGAAGGCTAGAAACTTGCTATTTCTTTCTTGATTTACATAAATTCTAGAGCCTTCTGAGTGTGATCTGCTTTGTTTATTGCTAGCCTTCCTTATATTCTTGTCTTACTATTTTCTTCCAGAGAATTTGCTCGTTGGAAAGTCAATAATTTGGCATTGGAAAGAAAAGATTTCTTCAGTTTGCCTTTGCCTCTGGCTCCAGAATTCATCCGCAACATTCGTCTTCTGGGGCGTCGGCCCAGCCTTCAACAGATCACAGAGAACCTGATTAAAAAGTACGGGACCCATTTCCTTCTCTCAGCAACTCTTGGAGGTAAATACTAAGCTTTCTGTTCATACATCAAACTAATAAACAATAGATTTGAGCTGTGTCAGCAAAGATGATATTATATTAAATATATTTCCTTTTACAGCATTTACAGTAGACGAAGCCTAACGGCTCTGGCAGTTATATATTATTTATTAAGATGAATATCATTTACTCCTTAAATAAACTCAGGTGAGACAAAAGACTCAATAGCATGGAGTTATTTGGAAGCATTGTGCATAATATGTGGATCTTCTGAATATGTGTTTGGAAGCCGAGTCACTGCTTTAGGTGGGGTTTATTCTCAAGTAATCATGTACAGGGTTGCAACTCCACAGCTCAATCCAGTTTTAATAATTGTTATGCCATGCCAAAGCACAGATATGAAGACACCCAGGGCACAATCAGAAAGATCAGTTGTCTAAATGGCAGGAATATATGAGGATTGCATAGAAACTGTAGTTTATAGTGATAGCCCATAGTGATAGTGCTTCTGTTCTACCTATTGCAGTGTCACATCCTGACAATATCTATCATGATCATACAACTGCCTTCCCCATCAGGGAGCAACACTTGTCTCCAGGAAAGATGTGTCATGGCTCTGTGTCTTCATAACATTTCTCTGCAACCTCCCTCTTTGAGCCATAGTCTGCAGCCTCACAACCATGTTGGCAAAGGTTTCCATCACTGTCATCTCTTTAGAATCAGTTAGAGACAGAAGGATGTGAAACATTAGAATAAGGCAACTCCAATTTCTATTACTGTCATCTCTTTAGAATTAGAGGCAGAAGGATATGCAACATTACAATATTCCTTTAAGGCAGCCTCCAACTGGTACCACAAAGCTCTGTGCTAAAGAATGCTCCTCCCCCTTCAGCTGATAGGTCCCTCTTTCCAGAGTTTAAAACATTGAGCCACCTTCTATATACTGTAATTGAAAATAGCAACATGAAGCCAGTTGTGAGACTTTGAGCCAGTCACTCATTCTCAGACATAGTAAACAGGCAATAGCAATAGCGCTTAGACTATAGATTTTACAGCATTCTATGGGTGGTTTACTAAGTCAGGATATTGCCCCCCAACAATCTTGGTCCTCATTTTACTGGCCTCAGAAGAATGGGAGTCTGAGTTAACCTTGAACCCCGTCAGGAATGAACTCCAGACAGTGGGCTGTGGTCTAGTGACATCACTCCTTCCTTCAGCCAGGTGTGAGAAAGTCCTTGGTTCCCAGGAGAAAGTCTTGAGAAAGTATTTTATTTTAACTACACAAGCCCAGCTATCTCTAATCCCTCCTCCCTATCCCTTGCTCCAGTGTGGCAACACTGAAGCTCCAAGTCGCTTCGCCCAGGTCAGCTTTGGGGTTGACAACTGCACAATCAGGACTCTCTGGGAATGGCAAACCATTTCTGAAATCTTGCCACAAAGACTGCAGATATTTTTCAACACTGAATGGAAGGCACATGAATGAATGAATGAATGAATGAATGAATGAATGAATGAATGAATGAATGAATGAATGAATGAATGATCCAGTGCTTTAGCCATATAACAGTCACTCCTCCCAATAATTCTTCTGGCCTCTGGGAGGATTTCCATAAATTTCTCTCTCTCTCTCTCCCCCCCCCCACCCATAAAGAGCTAAAAAAAGAGTTGTAACTTTAGACAAGATGTAGTTTTCTATCCAAAAATAGATTTGAGGAGAGTGTGAAGATACATGACCACTTCCTCAAAAGAAAAAGAATTAATTCTAGCTTCAGGCTGTGTATAGCATTGTGGTCAAGAGAACTGCTGTAGAAAGCAGTAGGCGAAGCAGTTCAAACCTTTCTCTAAGGATTTATCATACTAGGATTCATTGGTGTGGAGGATTTCTTATTGATTAAAGCCATAGTTCAAAGAAGGACTTAAAGCAGCAGTATGGATTTTTAAAAATCCATAAGTCACATCTCGTATTAGCAACAGAACAAGCTTGCCAAGAGACTAAAGACAATTAGTGATATTTCACTATGTGAGTGATTGTTTGGTTTAAATAATACCTTTTCCATTGCCAGATTCACATCATTTTTCCTCTTTTGCTCACATTAACCATCCTTTTTAATGATGTGCTAAAGATTTCGAGTACTGGAGCAACTGAGTTTTTGTGTGCCATGTAAAGTAATTCTCTCTGTTATTACTGAATCTGACTACTATGTAGTAAGACATTTCACAGAAGCAGGAGATCTTAGAATCAGAATAGAGTTGGAAGAGATCTTGGAGGTCTTTTAGTCCAACCCCCTGCTGAAGCAGGAAGCCCTATACCATTTCAGACAAGTGGCTGTCCAGTCTCTTCTTAAAAACCTCCAATGATGAAGCACCCACAACTTCTGAAAGCAAGCTGTTCATTTTGAAGGCTCATGTTTAAGTGATCGTCCAGTAAGACTCCAAGGTCCCTCTCACAGATACTGCTTTTGAGCCAGGTTTCATTTAATTTTTCCTGTCTAGGGGTAACTTTAGTTATACTTTAGTTATTTCTCAATCAAAAATGATTGAAATAGACATTCTAATAGTGGTGTTTTGGCTAATGCTGAAAGCCACACCAGGTATTCTATTCCTCAAATAATTAAAAGTTAATCTATTTTTATTTGTAACTCCAAGGATTTTGGTCAAAGAAAGAAACTGCAATGTGATTGAGTGTGATAATTACAGTAGAGTCTGAATTTTCCACCTCCACAAATGCTGTCGACATTCAAAGGCCCATTAGAAGTCTGATAGGAAAGTTTCAAATAAAGATAACCTGTGTTGCTGAGAGTAGACACCAGATTCATTATAAAATAATTCTATATTTCTATCTCTGTTGTTTGAAATATAATTTAAAAATGAAACTAACTTAACCAAGCCTATATAAATTAAAATCTGTTATTTAAAGAAACACAAAAATGTTAATTTCTCAATTTAAAATGTATGTGAAAAGACAAGAGATCCCTTTCTTAAGTTTTACTTCCTCAGAGAAGAAATCCTTTATTATGGGGACTATCAGAATTGACTTCCAATTCTTAGGGTTTGTTGCAATTGTAGAATAGACGGTTAGATCTTTTGGAGGTGCAATGGCTCAACGGTTAAGAAGCTAAGCTTGTTGGCTGGAAAACTGACAGCCTGGGTTTGAAACCCAAGTCCTGTGCAATGGGGTGAGCTCCCCTTCTTGTCCCTGCTCCTGCCCAACTAGCAGTTTGAAAGCATGCAAATCTTCTTTTTCTTCTTATTAGCATATTTCTGCAGGTACAGGGTCCGCTTTTTGGATCATTAAACGCCACTTTGCACAATCAGCTGTGTTTCTAGGGTGCAGGCTCGTGGCTTGCATATCTTTGTTGATGGTGTCTTGCCATCTCTGTTTTGGATGTCCACAGGGTCATTGGCTATTAACTTTTAATTGGTAGGCAGTCTTGGCAATGGTGGAAGGTGTTGCTCTCTGGACATGTCCATACCAGCAGAGCCGGCCTTCTCTCATCTTCTCTGTAATTGGTGCCACACCAAAATGCTGTCAAATGGTATCATTTGTGATGTGATCAAGAAGAGAGATGCCCGATATCCAACGGAGCATTAGCGTTTCCATGGCATGGAGACAGGCTGGGCTTCAAAAATTTTAGCAACCGGTTTTCTTCCTGGTTGCTGGGTGGGCGTGGCCATGGTGGATGTGGCCTAGTCAGCCTCCTGCATCATGATTAGGGGGGGGGATTTTTGCCATTCCTGGGCTCTGGAGGCATTCCTTGAGTCTCCAGGAGGGGGAAAACGCCCTCCCCAGGCTCCGGTGGCCCTCTGGAGGCTGGAAATGGGCCCATTTATGGCCTTCCAGAATTTCTAGGAGGTCCATTTTTCAACTTCCCTGGGATCCAGAGGCTTTTTTCGAGCCTCCAGGAGGGCAAAAACCCTCCCTGGGCTACGGAGGCCCTCTGGAGGCTCCAGGAGTCCCATTTTTCACCCTCCCCAAGCCTCCTTGTGGGCCCTGTACTTACCTGGGATCCAAAACGGGCCACATGGGGATTCCTGGGAGGGGTGGGATGGGATGGGCGGGGCCAGCCAAGGGTGGGATTTACCGGTTCGCTGAACCGGCTATAAAATTAGCTACCAGTTAGCAATGGGTTCGCCTGAACCAGGACGAACCAGTAGCAGCCCACCCTTGCATGGAGATAGCTTTCAGTCCCTGATGTTGCTGCCCAGCATTCAGTGGAATACAGTGTATCAGAGCGGATGGTTGTCTTGTAAATCTTAGATTTAAGATGAAAGTATTTGAAAGCATGCAAATGCAAGTAGATAAATAGATACCACTTTGGTGGGAGGATAACAGCATTCTGCACATTCTATACTGTGGCATGATGTCATGCTGGCCACATGACCGTGGAAACATCTTTGGACAACACTGGGTCCCTTAGCTAAGAAATTGAGATGAGCACCATTCCCTGGAGTCAGACACAACTGGATAGGGGGAACCTTTACCTTTGTTAGATCTTTGACTTGTTAAGGAAAACACATTCATTAAAATATGAAATTCCCAGGGTTGGAAAACTTTAGATCAAATTGCATTTGAAATATGGCTATCAGATTTGGACTACAAAAATCTTGACAATTGCTAGATGGCAACAAAAATACTGAAAACAATTTGTTGTCTACAAATTATCTGGGTTTTTCTAGCCCAATCTGGTAAACCTAATCTGAAAGTGAATGGGCAATTAAGGCAATGATGCTAAACAGGTTGCTTTGATTTGCATTTCCCATAATCTTCTAGCAGATAGGGTATAACATTTTGGGTCCTTGAGTTTATAGTATTAGTTGCCAGGAACCAGAAATGACAAATGAGCTGATCTTTATGGTCTCTTTATTGTTGCTCGCCTATAGATAGGACTATTGCTAGACTAAAGCACACACTGCTTAACTACTACATAAATACTTCAAAGTTTTAGGGAGGATCTTCCTTCAGCCTCTTCCTCCCTAAAGGGGCTCAAGGCTATTCAGCCCTTTCACTCCCCCACCTCACTGAAAACAATGTCAGATTCCAACACATATGAGTCTTTTTAAAGACAGCCTTAACCATAACATACTGTAATCATCAGATTTTGGATGGATGGATGGATGGATGGATGGATGGATGGATGGATGGATGGATGGATGGATGGATGGATGGATGGATGG
>JANHFL010006070.1:35433-46737 GCA_032468155.1 Oxyrhabdium leporinum
CATTGATTCTATATTGACAATTACACCCGGCCGGGTGTAATACTCAAAATAGAATACATGAAAAAAAGAATCTTAAGAATTAAATTCTTTAAAGCCAGAATCAGAGACACCATTAACATTTACTTTGTAATGCTTTGGAGTGTGGAGATGAGGGATATAATGCTGAAATAAGAATCAAGGATAGGTAAAATAAAAGATCATTTAAATAAATGTACATTCTTATGTGCATTCTTATGTACATGTACTTACGGTATGTACATTCACATTATATAATACAAAAAAGATCAAATCTGGCATCATATATGAAATTAATATTGAGGTTTATATTGATGCTGATATCATTAATACATGTCATTTTTAAATAACAACTTCAGTTTTAAAGTTATAATAAATCATTTTATTTTTTCCCAAGTTTTATTTTGTTAAAAAATATTAAAGACAAAGGAAAAAAATTAAGCAGACAAAACAAAACTAAAGAATAACATTAAAAAAGTGAATTAAAAGGATAAAAAAATACATATTTATTCCCCCAGTTGAACACTGACAAATATATTGCAACAATAGCTTCCCCTCCTTGCAAAACAGGTCCAAAATTTATAAAATTCTACATCCATTTGCAACCCAATTCGATCTGTCATACATTGTATAAATGAAGAAAAAAAATAGTTAACAGGAAATAAATCATTTTAAGAGTGCAACTGTCCCTAAAAAAAGAAATGTCATGAAAACAAGCTAAAGTTGTACTGTAGTTCTTGAAGATTTTAAAAGCTTTCCTCGTTAAACTGGAAAGAAAAATCCAGAATGTAGAGCCTAAAATGTCAGTGAGATAAGACGCTATAGCAAATAGGCTGCTTTGCATTTTTTAAGAGAAAATTTTATATACAATGGGCGATTTACAAAGGTAACGCAGCAGTAACAATTTTACACAACTGTATTTGCAGCATGCAACAAATGAACGTGCCTCTTACTGCTAAAGTCCTTTGAGGCAAATTAACATTTTCAGGGATATGTTGCTCATTAGAAAGATACCATTAGCTAATACCAGACTAGAATAGAGAGGTTCTGGCATTGACAATGCCTGCACGGCTGATATTTTATTAACTGTTGAATAAAAACTAACTGAAGGCTCATGGACAAAGCTATGTGCAAAACATTGAGCAATCTTTTAAATATATATATATAAAAAAATTATTAAAGAAATTTTAACAAGATAAAAACTATATGTATATTGAAAAGAAATACATATAGTTTTTTTCTTGCTAAATTTTCTTTAATAAAAATTATATATACATTTAAAAACTGGTCAATGTTTTGCACATAGCTTTGCCCAATGAGCTTTCGGTTAATTTTTATTCAACAGTTAATAAAATATCAGCCTTGCAAGCATAAAAGACACTGGTCTTGACCTTCAAAGTGGTTAAGCACATGGGAGTGGGATAGTTGAGAGACCTCTTGGTTATATCAGCTTGACCCATTCGATCTGGCAGAGATGGCATGGTGTGGGTACCATCAACCAGGGCCTTGCATTTGGTGGATCCCAGAAGACTCACTTTCTGTGCTTTAGCTCCTGCCTTGTGGAACGGTCTTAGTTCCTAAATTAAATTTGACATTCCATCCGTTTTGACATTCCAGAAGGTCTTCAAGACCTGGTTATGTGATCAGGCTGAGGGTCTCAGGGAACAAGATACGTGCTCTAATGGTTGAAGGAAAATTAGTTTTAAGTTTCCCTGAGTTGCAAAGTTTATTTTCTGGCCCTGAGTCAATGACCTGTCACCAGATTTCTTTGTGAAGATAAAGTATCAGGCAAAATGTCAGCTGCTCTTATTTCTTTGGAAGAAAATGGGCTAATAGATCTGAAAAAAGGGGCAAACTAAGGATAAGGAATATCAGAAAATCTATCCACAGAAAGTTTCCAAATAAACTGGTGGAGGGGGGAGTGTGATTTCTACGCCAGCTCTTCTCATATTTCTTTTCAGAAAATTCTTTTTTTCTCAAAAAATAACTTAGGTCCAGCATTTCTCCATAAGGATCAAGGATCATGCACTATATAATTTCATCTTTGTACTCCATTGCTATTTTCCCAAGACATGGCACTTATAGTTTACTCCGTTAACTTACAAATACACTAAAAAATAAACTCTCTACTTGGACTAGGGCTATGTAATATGCTAGGCTAAAATGTGGTTAACAAGCCTGTACTCATTGTGTCTGTGGAAAATTATTTCCATGATCATTTGACAGAGATATAGTTTGATTAAGCCACTAAGGGAACTAAGTAAGCATATGGACCTGGGAATCATATATCCATATCTGGCCTTTATTTTGTGTGAGTTGCTCTCTTGTCAATTGTTAATAATTGATCTAATATCATTTAGTCATATCCTCCATTCCAACACTGGTCTTCTAAAAATAACTGTTTCCTCATATCTGCGTAATAATGAGCAGATGGTATGAGAAAAAGTAAAATAGCTGTCTAGGATCAGTTTATACATAAGATCTGCTGAACGATTACTGGACACAGACTGCATTTAAACGACATAAATACTTCAGTAGAACTGAGACAGTATTTATATACCTGGGGTTGCATTTACTAATAAACTGCCTGCCCCTGATGAATACACAGTGGAAAAAACAGGAAAGATGTGTGCTAAATAAACTCCTTAAGAATGTAATTAAATCCTAATTAGAGTCCAATTGTAGTAACAAGTGGAAATATGTATATTTTTTCTTGTTTTTTTAAAATCTAATCTGGTGCTATAATTTTAGACAATTGGGAGACTGCAAAAAAATCTCCCAGGCCAAAGATAGCAGCATAATATAGTCCAATAACAATTTCTTCTTTGACAATATCAGCGAATAACTATTTTCTTCAGAAAATAAGCCAATATCCATGTGGAGCTGGGCAAAAATATTATATAAGAAATGTTTGCTAGCCAGATTAATTGCCTCTCATCTCCAAAGAAATATTAACCCTGGAAAGACTTCTGTGCTTTAAAGATGAATTCAACATTTATCTGGAGTGAGCTTTGTTGAACTCTGTGACCTTAGCTCCAAGTAAATGTGCAGAGAAGTGGGATATCAAAAATGCTGCCGGTTTAACAACAGGAGGGAGCGGACAGGATAGAGCGGGGACGGGTGGGTGGAACCACCTGATCGTCGGAGATACTGGTTCACCCGAACCAGTCCAAACCAGTTGAATACCACCTCTGGGTTGGCTTATGGGTGAATGGGTTAATTTGCAAGTACAGGTAGTCCTCGACGTACAACAGTTCATTTAGTGATCGTGCAAAGTTACAATGGCACTGAAAAATGTGACTTATGACCGTTTTTCACAATTACAACCTTTGAAACATCCCCATGGTCTTGTGATCAAAATTCAGATGCTTGCCAGTTAGTTCATACTTATGACTGTGGTTGTGTCCCAAGGTCATGTGATCATCTTTTGCGAACTTCTGACAATCAAAGTCAATGGAGAAGCCAGATTCACTTAACAACCGGGTTACTAACTTATCAACTACAGTGATTCACTTAACAACTGTGGCAAGGAAGGTCGTAAAATGAGCAAAACTAATACATGTCTCACTTAATAACAGAAATTTTGGGCTCAATTGTGGTCATAAGTTGAGGACTACTTGTATGCAGGTAATACTTTTAAAAAATACCATATATCCCATATATACTCAAGGATAAGCCCATCTTCAGATAAACTCTTAACTTTTTAACGAAAATACTCTGAAAAATGGATAATCTGTGGATTACCCATGGAAAAGCCAATAATTAAAACATACAAAAAATTTGAAAGTTGGTGTATCTTTTGGACTAATATACAAGTTTATATAATGTGTGAAAAAACCAACATGTAGTGAAATTATTTCTTTCTAGAAATTTTCTTTTATC
The DNA here is from genome assembly GCA_032468155.1 of Oxyrhabdium leporinum. Lineage (NCBI taxonomy): Eukaryota > Metazoa > Chordata > Lepidosauria > Squamata > Cyclocoridae > Oxyrhabdium > Oxyrhabdium leporinum. The sequence goes on from JANHFL010006070.1 coordinate 39,331, forward strand.
GTACCACTTAATGTTTTCTAACTGTAGTGTCAGTTGTAGTCTTTTACATTTGATCATCATTCTTGACTCAAACCAATTATTTTACTTTCTTTTAAACAAAGCTATTCCTGATTTATCTTTTTTTTTTCTCCAGCAAATCATCTGTGACAGTGAACTGCAGTTGTATATTAGTTTGGGAAAACAATGGACACAATTCCACTTCAGACAAACCTGTCAAATATTCCCTCACTGAGTCACTCTGTGAGTGAGATGGGTAGCCTCTAAATTTGATTAATAAAAGTAAATCAGAATGGATTTTTAAAAATAATAGCTATACCTAATAGGAATTTTACATGTTTTATTCCTATGTAAGGGCCCCATATCTTGGTCACAAAAATTCAGGTGTTCAACAGATACAAACAAAGAAATTAAAGAAAAACTTTTATTCTACATTTTTGGAGGTTAGATAAGGTAAGTCTCTCTATATGAAATGACCATTGGCAAAATATATCTTTTTCTTTCATCCTATTCAAATACAAAAGCAATTTAAAAAGCAAAAATAAAATAAAAATACTATAAACTCTATATTACCCTTCTGCAATACAATTAAATTAAAGTAACATGATTAAGGCACAAGCCTTCGTGAACCCAATTTGCAGATTTAAAAAAAAAAATCTATATTAGGCAAATGACTGGTGTGGAGGAAGCATCTGTAGTCACTGAAGTCAGACAAAAATGAAATGCTAAAAGTAATCAATGAAGATTCTGTTAAAGTTTCAATGCATAAAAATCACAATGGATTTGCAAGCAACTTAATTCTATTGTTTGATGGCAACAACAGTGGAAAGGTGCAGTTACATTAATATCCTGCTTATGTGATTCCCATAGGAATCTAATCTTACAATGGGAAGCAGAATATTAAATTAGATACAGCTTTGGTCAGAATCCTTTGGGAACTTCTTTTCATTCTTTTCTCTTCCACAGACTTTATGAATAAGCGGAAGAGATTTGAAAACTAGTACAGGTAGTCCTTGACTTAGAACCATTTGTTTAGTGACCAAAGTTACCAATGGCATTGGAAAAAAATATTTATGACTGCTTTTTCACACTTATGACCATTGCAGCAACCCCATAGCAACGTGATCAAAATTCATACGCTTGGTAACTGGCATACATTTATGATGGTTGCAGTGTCCTTGCTCATGCGATCACTTTTTGTGAACTTCTGACAAGAAGAATGTATGGAGAAGCCAAATTCTCTTAACAATCATGTTACTTACTTAACAACAATAATGCTTCACTTAACAACTGTGGCAAGAAAGGTCGTAAATGCGGCAAAACTCACTTAACCGCTGTCTTGTTAAGCAACCTAAATTTTTGGCTCAGTTGTGATTGTAAGTTGAGGAGTACCTGTAAAAGTGCAAAATACAACTTCTTAACATAATTTAAGGGGCTAACTAACCAGCTCAAGGGCTTTAGTATAACTAAACAGCTTTTAATTTTTTAATTTTTTGTGTGTGAAATGCCACATCACGCTCAAGAGCGCAAGTACTTCAGATGTTGTACTTTAGAATTACACATGATACATCATCTCCCCTACCGAGTTTTCCTCCCAACAAGATTCACAGGCACCTTGTTTGTTTGGTGTTAAAGAGCACTGCACAGACTGATGACATTAGTCAAAACAAGAATGTAAGATATCACCCTGAAATGGGATTATTGCAAAATCTAGAAAAAGCATTGCATTACGAGTCAATTGCTTTGGGATCTTCTGTAGAAGCCACCATAACAAGCAATGACAAGGCTAGATACCTATATTCTCCATGTTAACTTCTCTCGACAGTTCTTTTTATAAGACAAATTGTGGATCTAAGTAGTCCAGGAATTGTGACTGCTTCTTGTTACTTTCACCTCAGTTTGGATGATACTGAACAACTTCAAAATTGACTGAACAAATCAGCCATGGAATAGAGTATTAAAACAGTGGGAAGCCAAACTGCAAGTAAAATGGGATTTAAATTCATGACAGGATTTCCCATTAGAGAGCAAATCTTCAGACACCTCATTAAAACTAGCTTTTGGCCATTTCTATGGCTAATAAAAGTATCTTCCACTATTTAATCTGTTCTATCATTCTGAAAATTTTTATAACCAACGTAGATGCCAACTGTTATTATTTATGAGGCTGTAACAATTCATGTTTATCCTCTTTCATTCTGTTAGATTTTCTAAATTATAAGTGGAATTAAAGTGTCCATATGAATAAACTCCTCACGGTATCTGCTCCTAATACATGAGAAATAACAATTTTATTTTAAAGGTGAGAATTTTAAAGTTTTTACTGGAAAAAAATGAGGAATTTTAATCTTCATTTGAAATGTCCTGGTTATTCTTTGAAAAAGTACTGATAAGGTAAACTTCCTTCCTTCCTTCCTTCCTTCCTTCCTTCCTTCCTTCCTTCCTTCCTTCCTTCCTTCCTTCCTTCCTTCCTTCCTCCCTTAAACTTTCTCTCACACCTAATTATCAGAGAGAGGTGGTTCTGCAAATATTCTGCCCTTGTGCTTCACAGATTAAAATCAGCCGCTTCAATTGTATTTGCATGCCTACAGAACTCAGAATCAGCACAGTTTGCAAAGTTGTGGTAGTCAGTCAGTCATTTTATTTCGGTCACTGATCAATAAAATTATTTTTGGGAGGGGGAGAAAGAATCACATTTAACTCACTGAATATCAATGCCACCTTTACAGTGCAACTTAGCTATACAGTCATCTAACAATACGCAAAGCAATGGTATCATCTAGGCATACTGTTACGATCCACACCATTGTATTCTGGGACAGTTGCATCTTATAGGTAACTTTAAAAATCAACCTGGGTGTGCTGCTTGGTCATCAAATAGGGAATAACCGAGGTATTAGTGATCGTGAACAAAGGCTGTCCTAACCAAACCTTCCCCTTACATTTTGAGCAAGAGTTGAGATTTAGAAGTATCCTCACGCTACATGAATTAATGTTGGAAAATACTCTGGAGCCTTAAGACTCACAGATGTGGTTAGAGTTAAGTGAGAGTTGATTCTTCCCTATGCAGGCCAATAAATCTCCCAGACATTTGGAGAGAACCTTGACAAAATCACTTGGGTTGGCCAAGGGTGATGATGTCTGATTGAGAATTATCAGTAGGCTGATGATATTTTGCTCAGTGCTGATGAATGAATTCACTCAGCACTTTATGCATATGTTAAACAAGAGTGGGGAGAAAGTGGAGTCCTGAAGAATTCTACAAGACAAGAATTTAGGGGCAAGTTTATTCACCCCAGATCAACATCAAATGGAACTGGAGGAAGAAGGATAAACCTTTCAAAACTATGCTCCCTCTCTTAAGCTTGCTATGCTAATCCTCTTAAAAGGGTACCAAGATCAATGCTATCAAAGGCCATTGAGAGATCAAAGATGGCCAAATGAATGTATCCACATCATTCCAATGGTGCTAGAGATCATCAGCTAGTGCTATCTCAATACTATACTCATGTTTGAAACCCAACTGAAAAGGTGCCAAATAATCTGTGTCTTCTAGGGACCTTTGAAGCTGCAATCCAACTACCTCCTCAGCAGTATTCCGCAAAAAGAGAAAGTTGGAGACAGGACAAATGTTGTTTTGCACCATCAAATCCAGCAATGGCTTCTTAAGGAACTGCATCACGAAGTGTATCTCAGTAACTTGAAAAGTCTTCACAATAGTCCTGTAAAAATTTGTCCGTCCTCTCTCTTCGGGAAAGGAGAGCTCATTATTGGATCCTGGATGAGAGAGGGTCACCTATCATACATGAGGCAAATGACCAATGGACTGAACTGTTACAGATATCCTACTAGCTCTTCTCCTTGATATACACCAAGTCTGTGCCCATTACATATTGCTGTAGTGCTTCCATAGTAATTGTCAGCCATGCCAAGTAGATCAGACTAAAAAAACAGACACCACCCAGATCAAGACTACTTTTATAGTTGTTGCAAGTACAAATGTGCTACTCTTCCCCTTCGTTATGAGAATTGTGTATGTGTGAGAGTGTATGCTCTATCTGAGGCAATAAGTAATTTCCCCAGATTACTTTATTGGCTGGGATCAGGTTTCTTTTATCTGACTGTTAGTAAATTTGTTAGCCGATCTTCCTTCTGTCATTCAAGATCACTCACTTTATCCACTACAAACATTTTCATAATCATTGTAAACATTGTGTAAATAATTTGTAATTGATGTTCCATTAAACTTTTATTGCGATGTCGTTAGTTGATCTTTTATTGTATGATAATTGTACAAATAAGCTTTCCAGAATGCTTCTCATAAAAAATGGGATGCAAGATATTTTGGTAATGTTTCTGGTGTGGTATTGTGATCATTAAAAAAATGATCACTGCAATCCATTTTAGTGTTTTAATAAATATCTTTGGTGATGGTGAGGCACCAGGATGCAATCAGACTGAAAAGGACATCTGAGTAGTTGCCATAAATAGGATATCACTTAAACATGACAATATTAATCACTGCTTTGCCATATCAAATGTTCCTGTTGATAGCAGTCTAGGGTATCTTTACAATACAAATTAATTTGTCATAGTTGTCATTTACAGCACTTAAAAATATAATCCTATGGAGATTTGAATCTTGCAGAGAATTCTATTAAAGACCTGTGATTGGTCTTCCAGGTACATGGTGGGACAAGCTTTGAATTGGTTGCTTCATGCTGTCAGTAGGCAAGTTCAGATGTGATTATATTACCCTTAAGAAACTCTTTGCATATCACTGTGTTAGGCCTGATATCAACTACAGGTGAGACCTGGTCTGTTTACCAGGCCTATTTTGTCTTGTTTTAGGCAATATTATTTGAAAATTAAGTAGAATACATCAAACCTGTACTGCAGGGGTGTCAAACTCACAGTGTCACATTGTCATCACATGACATATTGTGACGTTCTTCCCCTTTGTGGAGCTGGGGGGGGGGGCGTAGCCTGCATGTGATGCATCCGGCCCATGTACAAGCTTAATCCAGAATTAGCTTTAAATGTATTGTTTTAAGAGAATTGCTAGCTGGCACTGAGTATATTGTCTGTTCTTTCATGGCATGTCCATTGTCCAAGCTGTGCGGCTACACAGAATAATACCATAGTGCAGTGGTGTCAAACTCGCGGTGTCATGTTGTCATCATCTGTTGTATCTCAACCTTTTCCCCCTTCGCTAAACCAGGAGTGGGCATGGCCAGCATGTGATGCATCTGGCCTGTGGGCTGTGAGTTTTATACCCCTGCCAGAGTGCATGGGTCTGCAAGCTTAAACACTCAAAGAGCCATTTGGACCTGTTTCCCACAGAAAAGAAAACACCGGGAGCCACAAAACCTGGGTGGGCGTGGCCAACTCAACATCATTTACTCCCACCCAGTCACATGATCTCCTAGCCACACCTACCCAGCTGGCCATTAGCGCAGAGAACAGTTGTTAAAAAACAACCACAAAACCTGACATCTCTCTCTGTCTCTGTCTGTCTCTCTCCCTCTCCCCCTCTCTCTCCCTCCTCTCTCTGTATGTCACTGTCTCTTTCTCTCTCTCCTCCCCTTTCTCTCTATTTCCCCCTCTGTGTAACTCTCTGTGACTGTGTGTGTGCCTCTCCCCCTCTATCTCTCCTCTCTCCCCATATCTATCTATCTGTATCCCTCTATGTCTCTCTCTCTCCCCTCTCTCTGTATCTCTGTCTCTCTCTCCCTCTTTCTCTCTCTCTCTTTCCCTCCCTCTCTCTTCCCCCTGTATCTATCTATTTGTATCTCTCAATGTCTCTCTCTCTCTCTCCCCCTCTCTCTGTATCTCTCTCCCCCTCTTTCTCTCTCTCTTTCCTTTCCCCCCTCTCTGTCTGTCTTTTTCCCACCTCTCTCTGTCTCTCTATCTATCTCTGTCTCTCTATCTCTTTCTCTCTTTCCTCTCTCTCTTTCCTCTCTCTCTTTCCCTCCCTCTCTCTCTCTTTCCCCCACTCTCTGTCCCTGTCTCGTTCTCTATGTCTCTCTATTTCCCTCTCTCTTTCTCTCTCTCTTTCCCTCCCCTCCCTCTCTTTATCTTTCTTTCTCTTTCCCTCCCTTTCTCTGTTTCCTGGGCGGGGGGGAAGGAACCCCTGAAGTGGTACTGGGTGTTGGGAATCTGACATCTGGAGGCTGGAAGAGCCCAGGAGCAGCTCACCAAAGACCAGCTGGTCGGTGGGGAAGCAGGGCATCACAACGCTGGCGGCTCTGCAGGAAAAGTGCAGGAAAAGCAACTGACATCTGACATCCTGGAGGGTTAGGGTTAGGGTTAAAATGCGGTATTGCAGGCTAATTCTGCCATCTGCCAGCAGCTCGATTCTCACGAGGCTCGAGGTTGACTCAGCCTTCCATCCTTCCCAGGTGGGTAAAATGAGGACCCAGATTGTTGGGGGCAATGTGCTGACTCTGTAAACCAGTTTAATAATGCTGTAAAGCACTATGAAGTGGTTTATAGGTCTAAGTGCTATTGCTAAACTATGCTGTGAAAAGATTTATGGAACTCAGGATAGTACCAGTCCACAATCGGCTAATTATTCAAATGCAGAGCAAGGGGACCTCTAATTTTGAGATGTCCTTGCGAGTCAAGAACTCTCCCAGTTATTCATGGTTATTTGTTGTGAACATTAATGGAGCTGCCAAGCACAGTGAGAAAAGTGGCATTCAAAAACTTACTTTTTCTATTTTGCAAATGTTTCAAGTCTCTAGCTTTGGAAAAATCTGCAGGGATTGCCTTACCTTGCTAAGACATAGTTGAGCATTCCCTTCACACAAAAAGTAATTACTGGACTTTGAAATAAATTTTTTGGGGTGCCAACTGGGGAGCTGGACTGGTGTTTTCTGAAGAAAGAATCCTTTTAACAATCAGGGTAGTGGAGTTTCTGGTCGCTCTTTCTTTCACCGCACTACCTATTTAGCATGCAGAGGGAGTTTCCACCGGCCAGCATCTTCCTGTCTTCTCCTACATCACATACTCAGTAAAGCAAGGAGCCTGCGGAAAACCCTGACAGTGAAAATGCTAGTGTTTGGGGAATAACCTTGATAGTGTTGCAAGGTTACTGGCAATATTGACGGAAACTGCAAACTTTTATTTTGTCTCTCTTTTAAGTCTTGCCATCCTATGTTGTTTTTTTTAAAGAAAGATTAATCTTTAGTTTGGAGGTAACATCTCAGACTGTATTAAAAAGTAATAATAATAATCTTCCTGAATATCGTAGATACCAAGTACCAAGATGCATCTGGGACTGCAGAAACCTCTTTTAAAACTCAATATATTCAACTTTTGAGTTTTGGAATAGGCTTCAGGCTATCTATCTGCCTGCCTGCCTGCCTGCCTGCCTGCCTGCCTGCCTGCCTGCCTGCCTGCCTGCCT
>JANHFL010006071.1:13437-26245 GCA_032468155.1 Oxyrhabdium leporinum
TCTATCTATCTATCTATCTATCTATCTATCTATCTATCTATCTATCTATCTATCTATCTATCTATCTAATCATCTACCTACCTACCTATGCATCCATCCATCCATCCATCTATCTCTGTAGTATTTTGTTGCCCACTTTAATTTACTCCTTTCCTTTTGCATCCCTAAATCCTCATTGTTTTTGACTGTCCTCAACTTGCAACAGTTCATTTAGTGACCATTCGAGGTTACCATGGCATTGAAAAAAAAGTGACTTCTGACCATTTTTCACCCTTATGGCCATTGCATCCCCATGGTCCCGCGATCAAAAATCAAACCTTAGCAACCGATTCCTATTTAGGACGGTCGCCGTGTCCCGCGGGGGTCACCTGATCCCCCTTTCCCACCGTCTGACAAGCAAACTCAACGGGGAGGCCAGATTCACTTAACCACCGTGTAACTAGCTTAACAACTGCAGCGATCCGCTTAACAACTGTGGCAGGGAAGGTCTTAAAATGAGACAAAACTCACTTAACAAATGTCTCACCTAGTAACGTAAATTTCGGGCTCAACTGTAGTCATCAGTCAAGGACCGCCTGAATTGGTCTGCCCTTCATAGCTTTTTCTAAAATTATATTTTAAAGCATAATCTGTCCAAAGTCCAGTTAAATCACTGCTGGAACCTGTCACCCCAGTTTTTTTGGGGAGCCGCAGTTAGGAAACCCCGGGGAATGGGGTCGTGTGTCAACCCCCTCCTGAGCAACCCCATCACAGCGTTATCGACTCATTTCCCACCAACCCACCCCCTCGCTACTCCAGATGGTGCACTGTGCATCCTTGGCGTTGCATTGCAACTCAACTCTCCAGTACGAAATCCGAAGGAAGTATTCTGTCCCTGCCCAAATGAACAATTAAAAACAAAAACAAAACACACCACACCACCACAGCATTCGCATCCCTATCCAATCCTTAGCAGCACCAATAACCAACAGCTCACAAACGCCCCCCCCCCCATCTTCACACTCTCGGGGCGCCTGTCCTGCTAAGCGGACCAGAAGCGTTCAGAAATCCAGAGTGACGGTCGTGAAGTGAATCTGGCTTTCCCCCGTTGCTTTTGCCAGTCAGGACGTCACAAAAAGGGGACACTGCCACCGTCATAAATAGGAGTCCGTTGCCAAGCACCTGAATTTTGATCACGTGACCACGGGGACGGTGTAAGCGTGGAAAAATGGCCATAAGCCACTTTTTTTTCCCCTGTGCCGCCGTCACTTTGAACGGTCACTAAATGGGCTGTTGTAAGTCGAGGACTACCGATTTTGTTGGTTGATATCCTCTGCTTTGCAACTCCTCCTATTTCCCAGACTTCAGCACGAACCAAGGAATGCTTCTGTTCTTCGGAAGATTCACCCAAGGCAAAACCACCCTCCGGAGCTGGTCGCAGACTTAAAAGGAAGGGAGAAATTGAACGTATGCTCCAATTTCAAAGTGCAATCGGATTTCTTTTTTCCTCCCTTTTTCAAATTGCAGGAACAATATTTCAATTTGCACGGATGCTTTGCTTTAAATGAGGCAGGGCTGGGCCTCTCAGAGGCTTGCCAAGCCGTAATTTGCAAAGTTTCCTTCCCTGTTGGCAGGATGGCAAGCCTCGCTTGGAAATTGTAGCCGAGGATCCTTCGAAGAGACCAGCCATGGGTCCATCCAGACAAAGGGATTTGGCACAGAGGGACACCTCCTGTAATCTTCAGACTTTCTCTACAGGGAGTCCTCAGTGTTTGGGCCATAAGGCTGGCTGTGCGCTAAGGAACTGATGCTTTCAAGCTGTGGTGCTGGGGAAGACTCTCAAGAACGCCTTGGACTCAAGGAGGACTAATCAGTCAACCCCAAAGGTGCTTTTTCAGGAGGCAACTGGACTTCCTTGGTTTTTCTCTTTGAAGATGTTTCGCTTCTCGCCTGAGAAGCTTCTTCAGCTCTGACTGGATGGTGGGGAATGGAAGGATTGATGCTCCTTGTAGACAGAGCTGGACATTTGCATCCTTTTTTAGAGGGTCGTTGAAGCACTTGGAGGTTTCTCTGTGTCCTCGGGGTCACCTGAGCGTTGCAAATGGTTCCTGTAGTCTGCATTTTTTTTCCCCTCTGGAAATCCTTCTCCCACGCCATTCCAAGGGGGTTCATCCCTCTATTATTTATTCTATTCTATTATTCTATTATTCCTCTATCATTCGACCCTCTAAAAGGAGGCAAGCGGCCAGCTCTCTGCAAGGAATATCAATCCTTCCCTTCCCCACCCTCCAGTCAGCGCTGAAGAAGCTTCGTGGATGAGAAGTGAAACGTCTTCAGAGAAAAACCAGAAAGTCCAGTTGTCTCTTGGAAAAAAAAAACCCAACACCTTTGGGACAACCAGGACCTGGAGGACATCCAGACTACGGACCGAGTTAGCTTGCAATGCTGCACTCTAACCAGTATGCCACCACAGCTCTTGCATTGAATACTTCAGTAGAATTATCTGGTGGACCTCAACTCAACCTGAAGAGAGAAATTTGCCCTCCCCCCTGCCTTATTGGAGGCCGAGCTGTGGCCAGTCAGCTGTTTGCTGTCCATCAGCATGGTAGGATTAAGGCCCAAAGGGTCAGGATTAAGAGGGATGCTATAAATCTTTTCAGACACGAGTGAGGCTAATCACCTTGCTAACAGAGTAGTCACTAACTACTACCAGAGGCAGCTGCAAGAGGGTATGGAGAACTTGAAGCTCAGGCGGCACTCGGTTGCTTCAAGGAACTGTGGTCTTTATTTTAAATGATTTTTTAAATTGATTTTTAAAAATTAATTATATTGCTTAGCGCTTAATAAACACCGTGTTGTCCGGGTATTTAATTTGCTTAACAATACTGGTTACGTTCTTAATCTCCACCCCCTTTTTTCCAACCACTGATAAAATAGATTCCGGGTTTGATAGTATTCTGTGTCTTCTTTTTGTTTAATTTTCAGGGTCAATCTATCCATTTCTGCACAGTCTAGTAACTGCGCTCTTAGAATGGGGATAGTCCTTGTCGTACAAACATTCATTTTTCCCCCCCAACCAGAACAGAGCTGGAAGGGACCTTGTAGGTCATCTAGTCCAACCCCCTGCTCAAGCAGGAGAGCCTACACCATTCCAGACAAGTGGCTGTCCACTCACTTCTTAAAAACCTCCAGTGATGGAGCACCCACAACTTGTGATGGCAAGCTATTCCACTGGTTAATTGTCCTCACCGTTCCCCTTAGTTCCAGGTTGCTTGTATCCTTGTTTAGTTTCCATCCATTGTTTCTTGTCCTAACCTTACTCCTGGTTGCTTCTCAGCTCTTCAGACAGACTCCAATCCATGAAACAGTGCTTGTTTGGTTGGTTGGTTCATTGTTACAACCGTTGGTTGTAGAGTTGCTTTTCCATCCTTAGCGGTCTGTAAAGCAGAGATATTCCAACTATTGTAGGCATCACGTAGAATTGCTCAAGGATGTCTGATAGAAACCATGATGATGTCACGTGCAACCGCTGCTTAGCTGACAATATCACAATGTGCATGACATCACTTCTCCTTACAGTTGTCTACGGTCAAAGTCCAGACATCTGGAAAGGTTTAGATGAGGGGAAGCTGATCCAGACAGCTTGACCCTGTTTGCATCACCAATGTGTTGAGTTACAATCCTTGACATCCTCAGGTACAATGGCTATGCTAGTTGGGGATAATCATAATTGCCCAGCATCATGTATTTGAAATAGGCAACTATATGAATGAATGATGTGGTGGAGAGTAGGTGGGCACATCTAGAGACCTGAGTCTTATTCTAATCCCTGTCTGCCCATTAGGAGCAAAGAAATGGGTCAGCTGGTTGGTTATAAGATTGGCCTCTCGTTTAAACCTCTTGCAAAAGGCTGATAGAATGGAATAACAGAATTGGAAAGGACCTTGGAGGTCTTCTAGTCCAACTCCCTGCTCAAGCACTAGACCCTGTATCATTTCAGACAAGTGGCTGTCCAGTCTCTTCTTAAAAACCTCCGCTGATGGAGGACCTACAACTTCTGAAGGCAACTTCTGTTCCACTGGTTAATTGTCCTCATCGTTAGGAAGTTTCTCCTTAGTTCTAGATTACTATTCTCCTTGATTAGTTTCCAGCCATTGCTTCTTGTCTTGTCTTCTGGTGCTTTGGAAAATAAGTTGATCCCCTTCTTCTTTGTGGCGGCCCCTCAAATATTGGAAAACTAGATGGTGTGACCAAGATGGCTTTATGGGGACATCATACCTCTACACAACAGTAGCAGTGGGAGGCCGATGCGCATTAAACCGATTCTGAGACTTGGGAAACTTCATGCCTTGTAGAGTTGTGCAGTGCTGGTGTGCCACAGGAGGCTCTGGTCAGGTTCACAACGGGTGTGGAGGAAAGTTCAGTTTCCACACCTCAGTGGTCCAAAACACAACTTTGAACCCGGAGATCCAAGCCAGGCTGTATAAAGTCTTGAAAACGGATCAGGAAGGACTCTCTCCGTTCAAGGAATTCTCTTTTGGAGCATCGGTTTCTCGGGGACGACGGTGACCCATTCTTTGAGTTTCTCCTCGCTCAATCTGCCTACCAAGAACACCATAAATCATCACTTGAGAGCCTTTCCCAAGCCCGTAAAGACAACAGGAGCAATTTCAGTTCTTTCGTTATTTCTGCAGAGTGTTTCTGTCTCTCTTGAATTCTCTGGCACAGCAAAGTGGTTTCTTTCCAGGAACAAGGTGTACTTTCGATTGTCTCTTTCCGTAACATTCCACTGCTGTGAAGCCCTATCATGCAACAGAAGGCCTTTCTAAATATACGGCTGCCTTGTCGCATCCCTCAAACTTCCAGGATGCCAGAGAAGCTTTAGCAAACGGGGCCCAGGTTTGCCATTTGCCTAGCGGGGCCTAAACCCAGAGATCAGGACTCACCCCTGGCCACGTTTCACAGTTCTAATGTGCAAGGGAGTTCCAGCAGCTGTACAAACAGCTAGCTTCCCCCTGTTCTCCTGGGTGCGTTCCAGACATTGTTGCCTTCAGAGCCAAGCTCAGATTTAAATCTGCAATGGACAGAAACCCCCCTCCCCACCTCCCTTTCAAAGTTAGCAAGGAAGAGATGCCAGCCTCGTGTTCCATCATATCTTACGAGGCTGGCCTTTTCCTCTGGCAAAAGGGAGGCATCTTTTCCTATCGTGTCACCAGGCTGAATTTCAAAGGGGGGGGGGCAGATACGGAGACCCCAGTTCAATGTTCATCTGTGCTCTTGTCTCAGGTTCGGACTGTCAAAGGACCCAAAGTTCAGAGGAGATCAACTAAGAGGATCGAAAGCCTGGAGACTGAAACATATGAAGAACAGCTGGAGGATTTGGCTGTGGCCAGTCCAGAGAAAAGAAGAATTAGGGGTGACCTGATAGCAGTATTCCAGTATTTGAGGGGCTGCCACAAAGAAGAAGAGGTCAAATTATTCTCCAAAAGCACCAGAAGGGCAGGACAATGGATGAAAACTAATCAACAGGGATGTCTCCTCTTATTTTCCAGGGTTCCATGCCTGTCCTGACCTGATGGTAAGCTGGCTTCCCACGTTGCTGCTTCTGCGAGATTACGAGATCCCTTCTTTATTCACTACGTACAGGTAACGCTCTCCTTCCAGGTCATGATGGGTTGTGATTTAACCAGAGGAAAGCCGTCTCTTGATCCACCAAGGGAGAAAGGTGGGACAGCTTTCTTCTTTGCTGAAGCCGCAGCTGCAGAATCCATGAGCTTCTGAAGCCACTGGCCAGAGTGTAGGGTTCATCTAAGACAAGATTGTCCGATCTTGGCAACTTTAAGACTTGTGGACTTCCACTCTCAGAGACCCCCCTCCATCCCAGCTGGAATTCTGGGCTAGACCTTCCTGATCTAAGGGATGTCTTCTCAGACTGCCATGGAATCTGTGGGGCATAGGGCTTTTGTCTTCATCTGCTCCCTGGCTGTGGTTTGTTTGGTCCCCACCAGAGGTTGATCCTGGACCTTCTGCCTGAGAATGATGTTCTGAGTTGCAGGATTGTGGGCAAGAGGAACAACAATGGCTGTAGTAAAGTAAGAACGAATGAAGAAACAATCGATAGAGACCTTGGATTGCGCTATAAGGCCACACCCTAATTTCAAGTGGAACCAGAGCAATTTTTGTTTGTCAGGCCAGTAACTAATCCTTCCCTTGTTTCCTTCTTTTAGCGAACAGGAGCTGAAACATTCCCTCAGGATCCTGATGGAGCTGGAGACTCAGATCATAAGCTGTGGGGCCAACCCCTTCGCCTCCCTCAAACCGGAGCAGGCCCATTCAAACCCTAACAAGCCACCCGTCTACGCCAACTCCCACTACCTCATGTTCCGTGGTCTAGGCGGTCCTGCAGAGGAACATGGCATAGAAGAACTTGAGGGGGAAGAGGAAGAGAGATCTCAGCAAGCTTAGAACTACACAACCCAGCTAGCGGTGGTACCTTCATATCTCCCTGTTTGTCACGCAACAAGCTAAGATCCTAGGAATGTAAGCGCGATAGTGAAGGCTGCCATTTCTGCTTGCAAGAAAAGATCCAAGGCTATTATTAGCAGCTGTCTAGTCTAGTCCTATCAGTTTGTAGACAACACATGTTGACTCCCATTATCTTCTGTGCAACCGTCTCCCAATTTAGAATATGTAAATCAGCTAGCTTGGGACCTTCCAGAGGCGTTGATGCTAGGATTTGCAAAATTCCCAGCCAAAGGCAATGCCAGCTTGGGAGCTGGGAGCTGTTATGTCCAACGGAGTTGAAGGATTCCAGATTGGAGATGCGGGCCAGTTTGGTGTAATGGTTAAAGGCATGGACTGGAAGCCAGGGGACTGAATTCTAGACCTGTTTCAGGCATGAAAGTAAGCATAAGAGAGTTGGAGGGGACCTTGGATGTCTTCTAGTCCAACCCCCTGCTCAAGCAGGAGATCCTATGCCATTAGACAATGGTTATCCAGTCTCTTCTTGAAATCTCCAGTAATGGACACACACACAAGTTCTGGAGGTGTTTCACTGATTTATTGTTCTCACTGTCAGGAAATTTCACCTTGGTTCTAGGTTGGCTACTTAATAAGCTTCCATCCATTGCTTCTTGTCTTGCTTTCAGGTGCCTTGGAGAAGAGGGTGACACCCCCTTTCTTTGTGGTGACCCCCTCAAAGTCAACATTTGGGGCCAGGTATTCCATCAACTCTGGAAAGGATTGAATGGCAAACCTGGGCAATGTACAAATTTAATAAAATAAGAAAGCACATCTAAAAATTGTTTGGTTATTCCTGCTCAAAGTCATCTGCTTTTAATGGATGGCCGTATGAATTGATATACAAGATATTCTCGTTTGGGAACACAATTGCTTGTGGTTTTCCCTTTACCTCCAAAATGACTAATAAATATGTCTAATAAATAATGGGCAAAATTTCAAACTAAGCATCTGACTACATACTCCCATTTTTCATTTTCGGTGAATGCCTACAGGACCCAGTGGAGGCGGGAAGCAATTTTGTAAATAAAGTTGATGCTAAAGGTCAATGCTATGCTGGACCCACTTCCTACTTAACTGATTAATTTCCCATTTTATTAAATCCTAATTAAAATTATCCTTAGAAGAATGCCTGGAGAGCATATTTGTGCGTGGACTGGAGATCACCATCGCTATCTTCCTTATTCCCAAATTTAAAAAAGTACTAGATTGCTAGAGATGATATCTTCTTCTCTTCAATAGCTAGCATAGAGAAGCAAACAGTTTGTAGAACTCCAGAGCTTCCTTGCAAAGATCTAAGGATTCACAGATGTTGTTCTTCTGTGCTTAGCAGAAACATGCTGTAGGTCTTTCTCCAGTCTGTTTTGTCACTGACCAGTCCTGCATTTCCGTGACCGTCATGAACCCTTGGTCCCAAAGTTGGTCCAAGAGTTTCCCGAATGTTAGCTTTGGACTGAATTGCCTTCAAGATTCCAAGTCAAATTGCTGAAGTTATCAAGAATCAGTTGAGTGTTTCTCAACCATGGCAACTTTTAGATGTATGGTCTTCAACGCCCAGAATTCTGAATTCTCCCAGAAGCCTGCTGGCTGCAGCATTCTGAGAATTGAAGTCAACATATCCTGAACTTGAGGGTGGAGGTTCGTTCTCCAAGCTTGTGGGTTGATTTACAAACATTTCGTTACCAGGCTATGTGACATCTTCAGTGGAGGAGAGGAGAGGAGAGGAGAGGAGAGGAGAGGAGAGGAGAGGAGAGGATTCTTGTCCAAGTGTGATTGGACACACAAGGAATTTGTCTTCGGTATATTTAGGGGTTTGCATCTAGGTGCAGTTTAGGGGTCACCATTGCATATCTTGAACTTGTTAAGGTTCAGAAATGTTGGGAAATGGATTAGTAGCTAGTCAAGGTCAGGGGTAGGCAATTAATTTTCACCAAGGGGCTGCATGAGAAACTGGGACTGTTGTGGAGGGACACTGCCATGGTCCAGACAGACGCAGCCAAAGGACTGGATGTGGCCTGTAAGCCATAAAATGCCCAAGTCTGCTCTAGATGTTAGAATGAGGCCCAGGGACCCCAGGTCAAGATTGCCTGGAGTCCCAAAGATTCTAGGAAAGTCCACATTCAGAAGCTCCATTTGGCCCTGCCATTCCCAGGGGGCCGTCAATGACCCCCTTTCACATCATCCCATGTGCTAAGTGGTAATCAGCTGTTTATCCACCAAATGCTGGACTTGTACCTTGTGCTAAGAGAAAAGCTAAAGAAAATCACACCATGACTCCACAGAATGATCCCCACCGTTTGTGAGCTCTGAAGATAAATGAGAAGATAGTGACTCTGTGGCATATGAAGGGAGGAGAGAGGTGAAGCAGTTGTTTGCTAATGCGCGTGCCTTCCATAGGTGTGTCAAAACAATTCAACAATCACATAGCAGCTTTCTGTCAGAAACGGCCTTTTATCGCTCCAGTGGGGGGGAAAAACAAGAAAAACAAAAGCAAAACCATACAGTACAATCGGCACACAAATCACAAAATATGTACAGAGTTTTTCTTCCCACTTCTCTCCTTGCAAGGAGAAAATACAAGTTTCATTCTTAGCCAAGTCTTGCAGAGTAGAGGCTACAATGGTTTTAAGAAGAGTCTCTGATTCTTCTGGGTTGATATTCGGGTTCTTCAAAACTCGAAGAAAACAAGAAACTTTTGAAAGGATTGAACATTTGCTCCCCCAAATCTGCAGGGAAGGAGATTGAGATAGCCAACATTGGTTGGTGGTGTAGCATCCACCAGGTCAACAGAATAGATATGGACAACCCACGATGCCTCCAAAGATAGTAGAGCCAATGCAGACTCCACATTTACCCCAACTTTGCTTTCTTCCTGGATGGACAGTGGAATCCAGAAACATGTGAGAACAACTTCAGACACTGAGTTCTTGCTTCTCAGTTGTGTGTTAATCAACTGTGCCAACCTTTGTCTGAATGTTTTATTGTTCTGCTTGCCTCCAGAATCCTTCCCTATTCTGGTGGACTGAAGATAGAACTTGTCAACTTGCTTACAGGGAAGGGGAGAGAAGAGGAAGAGAACCCAAACCCATCAACGGAAACATAGAATCAATGCTTAAGCAGCAGAAGGGGAGGCAGGATTGTCCCTGCGCACAACAGTGTCAAATACAAATTGTGCTTGTACAAATACTAGAAAGGCCGATGCCCATGGAATTGGGGACAGCAGAGGCCCCTTTCCCAGTAAGGGCAAGTTAACGATGGTGGGAAAGTTGGCCACAAGGCATTATGCTTTGGTCCTACAGACGGACCTCCATAAGGTATCTTTGCTGTGAAAGAGACCATCAAAAGACAAAAGAGACCATCAGTTGCCATGGGAATAAACCTGATGGTTCAAATTGCTGAAGACTCAAGAGGATGCAATTATAGGCCTGTATGGTGTTGGAGAAGTCTCCCATAGACCCAAGAGAATCCCACAAATTTAAGACACCTTAGTTGAAGATCTGGCTGTTGGGATTCTCATCCACCTGAGAACTGCTAGTTAGCAAGGAAAGACTTGAGTTCAGGCTGCAGAATGATCGGGAGGAATCCTGTTTGTCCCACATTCTGCATCATTTTGGGACTAGACACAAAAGTTTCATGTCCAGTTGCATTCTTCTGCCCTCTATGGAAGTTCTTCAGAACTGCTTTTTCTGAGTTCTCTCTGGAGATGCTAGGCCATGAATGAAAAGAGGCACTTCCCAGGTCTTCTCAAATATCTACCAAATCCCAACTTCCAAAGCAAGTGACAGGATGGCACCTGAAGAAGTTTGGGCTTTCAACTCCCATCAACTTCAGCCAACAACAACAAATTCTTCATTGCAGTCCAAAATATCCGGAGAACGTCATTTGCCTATTCCTGCTCTGAAATAACACAGCGATATTGTTAATATCACTTTGCAATCTCTGCTCCCCTAAGAACCAGAAATGTGTCACTATGCAACCAGATTGGTGAATGGGTTTCAGATCATCATCATCATCATCATCCTCCTAACTATTATCTATCTACTATAGGATGAATGCCTCTTCCACATGTTTCCAGTCAACATGGTCTTGCGCTATCATTGGCCAGTTGAGCCTGCAATACTTACTTAGGTTTCAGATGTTTGATGCAATTCTTTACTCGTCGCAGTTATTGGCAAACTGCAGCAGCACTTATATACCACTTCACAGTACTTTTACAGCCCTCTCTAAGCAGTTTACAGATCTTGGGTCCTCATTTTACCGATCTCGGAAGGATGGAAGGCTGAGTCAACCTTGAGCCGGTCAGGATCGAACTCCTGGCAGTGGGCAGCCTGCAATACTGCATCATAACCACTAGGCCACCATGACTCTCAATGGTAATATGAAACTGACCAGCATGCAAAAGGAACTTAACTAGGTTTTTGCCCGCTTGAAAGAGCAGGAAAGCATTTAGTCAAGTGGCTTACCAATATATGATTAGCAAAGAAAGGCGAAAATGCCTTTCAACCTTCGCTTTGCTTTAAATTGTAAGGGGGTTGGGGAGAGAAAGCAGATCAAAAGTCAGTTGTTGGGGCCCACAAAACGGCCACCCTGAAGAAGTGATGGATGGGGCCGTCCATCTTCCTTTGAGGTCTTCTTTTCCTTTGACAATTTCCTCTTGTCTGGCAAACAGTAGGCTTCCACAATGAGGCAGGGCATTCTTCTTCCCACCAGAGGTCTCACCCAATCTCTTTTGCACCCAGGTGTGAACTTCAATTGAAAACCTCTGGGTTGCTTCAGAGAACAATTTTTGCTGGGCTGGTGCAAAAGACTATTCTGAACTATGGCCGTTAAAGACTGTTTTAACAGAGCCATCTCTGTAAGCTTAACGGAGCTTTTAGCATCTGGATTATCCGTACTCTCTCTAGTTGTGGATATAACTCGTGTGTGGGTGCACCTACACATAACTGCCTTTCCTCAAAGCAGGAGGCTAGAAAACGTGATTTAATGGGGAATTAGCCTCCCCTCACAACAGATCTATTTCCAGGGTGGATTTTCAGGCATGGGATTTAAATTGACCAGTTTTCCATCTGCGACAGAGCCATGCCCAATGCTCCCCCCCCCCACACACACATACAGAAGAGGAAGACCCCAATTTATGCTGACTGAGCCAAGTAGGCCAGAAGACCAAGCAATGGTCAGCAAAGGACCTGGGAACAGATCTGAAGGCTTAAAGATTGCTTCCAAGATCTGAGGGAATCCCCTCCATCAACCTCCATCAACCTCTCTTGCTGGAGACAAGGCAAAGCTTGGAATTAAGGAACAATCTAGAAAAAAAACAAACCCAGGACATCAGGGACACTGGATGATCCTCTTCTGGGGTTAATGAATTAGGGAGCCTCCTCTGCAAGGATGGGAAGAGGGACTCTGGATACAAGGCTCTTGTTACTCCAGGTGGGAACGTTCCCGCAGCACTGGAAGCGAGAGCATTTCTGGAGCAGATTTTTTCCGCTGGCGGTCCTTGGGCACATGGAGGAACTCGGGGGCTTCTCCGCTGAGCGGCGTGGAGGGGGCACTGGAGGGGGCGCTCTGAGTGCTGGGTGGCAGGTGGACTTCGCTGATGGAGATGGTGGGCGTCACGATGCCCACAATCTCATTGGTGGCCTGCTGGGTCTCCTTCTCGTACAAGCGGACTTCATCCATGGTCATGCCTGTAGGGAGGAAGCACGGAAGAAGACATCGGAAGGACAGATGCACCACGGTGGGCCTCAAGAAGATGACTCAGCTTCTAGGGTCGGCCGCAAAATTGGACGAGAAACAAAATGGCGCCCACTCTACCCTCTTCCACGTACACCTAGACATCCAAAATAGACTGTGTTGTTTCTCCGTGTCACATAAAACATAGGTAGGTATATACATATTTATTTATTTATTTATTTATTTATTATTATTCATGTTCATGTAGTGTATATTGGAGGTGGTGACCCTTTGAGAGCTGTATGCAATGAAATTTCATTTTAACGTATTCCAATTAGTATACATTCAAAATGACAATAAAGTTATTATTCTATTCTATTCTATTCTATTCTATTCCATTCCATTCCATTCCATTCCACTCCACTCTTCATTCCAATATTCTATTCTAGTTCTAGTTCTATTGTTCTGTTCTGTTCCTGTTCTATTCCTGTTCTATTCTATTCTATTCTATTCTATTCTATTCTATTCTATTCTACTCTACTCTGTTCTATTCCTCATTCCATATTCTATTCTATTCTATTCTATTCTATTCTATTCTATTCTACTCTACTCTTGTTCTGTTCTGCTCTGCTCTATT
>JANHFL010006071.1:26345-47434 GCA_032468155.1 Oxyrhabdium leporinum
CTATCTATCTATCTATCTATCTATCTATCTATCTATCTATCTATCTATCTATCTATCTATCTATCATCTCCCTCCCTCTCTCTCTTTCTCTTTCTCTTTTAAAGGATGCTGTGATAGAAATAGGTGTTGAATTTTTTTTTGAAATAAAAACAACACATTTTAATAAACATTCTGGGCAAAGGGCAAGGGCAAGAGAAAGAGTTGAGTTTCCACATGGTATCAAGCCTGAATCTGACCGCGTGGTGCCTGGTTCCTTTCCGGTGGGGGCTTTGTTTCTACCATGGGTTATTCTCACATGAATTCAGGTTGACACAGCTTGGAGCTGAAGGGGGAGAACAGAGGTGGATGGAGTCTTCAGCCAAAACAACATAGTTAGCTGATGAGTCAGATACATTCCAATGGTGGGCTGGCCAGAGAAGGAGGAGAGAAGTTGCCAAGCAACCAGCTCTTATCCCGATTGGACGTATTGTTTTGGGAAAATGCGAAACTTTACTTTAAGTGGGGTGGAAAGCGTGGGACCTTTTAGTACTGGCTTTCCACCAGTTTGTGCCAAGATGATGGATCTAAATAAATTTGTTCTTTGAGGAAATGGAGTGCCTCGGAGTTCAATTGGTAATGGGTACATTAATTGGAACTTGACCCATGGATCCTGATGTCCAAATGTTGGGTGGGGAACAATTCATTCCTGTCCTGAGGCTCTCAAACCCAACTACCTGCTGGAACATCCTTTTATCTTTATCCTTCTCCTCCCAGGAAGGATGAGGGGGAGCCATGGAAGATGAGTTTGACCGATGGCCTTCTCTCTTCTTTGTCCCTTGTTCAAAGGAGTTCCGTTGACATGATGAAAAGGACACCTGAGCCTAGAATGGTTAACATCAAGAAACTTCAAGCGGAGCTCGGAATCCAAATTGGTGGTGGGAACATGCATGGAATATTTGTCTCTGACCTAGAAGATGAGAGTCCAGCCAAAGGATCTGAAGGTCTAATGCCAGGAGATCTAATACTGGAGGTAATACCGCTGTTGATATTAAAAGAAGAGAGGTCAAGAGAGACCAAAGAAGTTCCAGATGCCATAAAACGAGAGTGATGGCATGAACTAGGTCACATAAAACCAATTTTAGGGTTGTTGTGTTTTTAACCAGAGTTTTGGACTGTTTCTGAAAAACTGACTTGATAAATGTCTCACTTAGGAACAGAAATTTAGGGCTCAATTGTGGTTGTAAATCAAGGACTACCTGTATTACATTTGGTTCAAGGTACATAATTTTTTTTTTAAAAAAGAATTTTTTAAAAAATGCATTCGGTTTATTTCCTATAAGCAGTAGATCGGTCCATATGTATTTCTCCTCTTTACTACAGTTTTAGTCAGCTGGGTTTTCCAACTTACTGCTTCAAGGGGTGGGGGAAAAAAAAATCAACCCTGTGTAGGAGCCTGGATCTTGAATAGTGCAGCAGCTCTTTCAATTCCCTAATTTTTCCATTTCAATAATTCCTTTGCGTTTGCCTTCACGGAGATGAAATCTCCGAATGGAGGATGGAATTTGAAGCGAACACATTGGGCTGGACCAAACTTCTCTTCTGCCTTATTCCCAAAGCAGTTAGTTCTGCACTCAAGCTTTCTCCATTCTCCTGACGGATTTATTTTTTTATTTTTTAAAAAAAAAAGAAATGGCAACCCATCAGAAAAAGACTCACCATCCGATCCATAATTGCTCTTCCATAAAATATCCATGAACATACTTGAGCTTGGTCAGAAGCTATGGGCTTGAGATCCGACTTGGTGACATTTTGGATCACCTAACCCGATTAGTGTTAAATACCAATTTTGGCCGGTGATGAAATTCATCAACAACGCTTAAACACGTGGTATTGTTTCGTTGTTCTATTTATTATTATCATTTTTTTTTTTACAGTATGGGTCCGTTGACATGCGAAATAAAACAGCGGAGGAGGCTTACCTTGAAATGCTCAAGCCAGGTGACACGATTAGAATAAAAGCCCAGTACAGAATTGAAGAATTCAACAGGATCAAAGATTTACCTGGAGACAGTTTCTACGTCAGGTACTTAAAAATCTCACCTGGTATTTTCATCAACTGTCACGGGATGGCTACGGACACAAACTTTTCTTCCTGGTTTAGTGCAGAAAACTTAGCCGAATTGCTACAACTTCGTTGGGGTGTTTGCATCCCAATGTACAGAACTTGGTGCTGGAATAGGGAGGTGATGCCACTTAGACTACAGCTCAATGACCGACTTAAATAATATTAAATATTTGAGATGATTAAATCAAACTGCATTGGTGGTAATTTCAGATTTCATTGTCCGCTGTTATGTCTGTTTCCTGAATTACTTGCAAAGTGCAGAATCTAGGAATAAAGACTTTTGAAGCGGTGTGCTTTTTACAATGTTCTTTGCAATCCCAGCCTTCTAGAATTTTTTTCAAGGTTTTCTTTCCCTTAATTTTTCCAGTTCTCCCTTCTTTTTTCCTTCAAGCAGTTCCGAGCCACTGTTTGCTCTCCCACTTATTTCACTGGCAAAAAAAAAAAATGCCCCTGCCAGCCAGGAATTGAAAAGATTAAAGGATCCAGTCCCAAAAATCTGATGGGGAAGAGAGAGGGATCCAAAATTTCGCTTAAAACAGGAGCGTGGAAATCCCAAAGGGGGCTTTTGTTTTAAAGACTGCTGGGCCTTCTGATTTTTCTTCCTTTGTTTCTCATCCAAAAAGCTGCTTCAGTTCTTCAGTAGCACCTCGGGTGAGAAGCAAAATGTCTTAAAAGAAAAATCAGAAAGTTCAGTTACCTCTTGAAAAAAATAAAAATAAAAGCACCTTTGGGACAACCGTGACGTGTATGATTGAGAACCTCCCTAGACAGGAGCTCGGAAACTTTTTTCAAGACACAGAAGCTGCTAGTTTTTTTAAAAAAAATCTGACCAAGTGTGCAACCAATCACAATAACTAACAAAAATACTCAGCTCACACAAGTAGAGTTGACACAAATTGATTAAAAGCAACATGATAGCAGTCGCTATTCTATTCTTATTTCCTATTCTATTCTACTCTATTCTACTCTATTCTATTCTATTCTATTCTATTCTGCATTCTATTCTATTCTACTCTGCTCTACTCTATTCTACTCTGCTCTACTCTATTTCTATTCCATATTCTATTCCATATTCTATTCTATTCTATTCTATTCTATACTATACTATACTATACTATACTATACTATTCTGCATTCTATTCTATTCTGCATTCTATTCTACTCTACTCCATTCGTATTCCATATTCTATTCTATTCTATTCTATTCTATTCTATTCTATTCTATTCTATTCTATTCTATTCTATACTGCATTCCATTCTACTCTACTCTACTCCATTTGTATTCCATATTCTATTCTATTCTATTCTATTCTATTCCATTCCATTCCATTCCATTCCATTCCATTCTATTCTTCTTCCCTATTCTATTCTACTCTACTCTACTCTACTCTACTCTACTCTTATTCCATATTCTGTTCTGTTCTATTGTATTCTATTCTACTTTACTCTGCCCTACCCTAGCCTAGCCTACCCTAGCGTACTCTGCTCTGCTCTGCTCTGCTCTACTCTACTACATTCTACTCTTATTCTATTCCATCTGTAAAAATTATTATGTGCCTGTTATGAAACATTGGTAGAAATACTGAATTGACAAAGTAATTGAAAATGGGCAGGCTAAAATATTGTGGGATTTACAAATACAAACCAATAAAGTCTTGTGTCATAACATACCTAATTTAACTATGATACTCCCCCCCCCTCAAGTGGCCCAAAGTGAATCTTTGTCTAAATCACACATTTCTGTATGTTGAAGGTCACATTTGTTTCTCCAAGTTGGTAGAGATGGCTATGGAGATAACCAGCAGTACAGGAGGTCTTTAGTTTTTGCCCTGTAACATCTGGAACAGTCTGAAAGAGATAGATGGTCATCTCTCTCTCTCTCTCTCTCTCTCTCTCCTTGCAGGGCACTCTATGACCGGCTAGCAGAAGTTGAGCAGGACTTGAGTTTCAAAAAAGATGACATTTTGTACGTCGATGACACTCTGCCCCAGGGGAACTTTGGCTGTTGGATGGCCTGGCAGCTGGATGAAAATGCTCAGAAGCTGGAAAGAGGGCAGATCCCCAGCAAATACATGTAATTCCATCCTAGAGATTTCAATGGGATTTGGGGCGTTGCTCAAATAAAGCTCCTTGAAAGAAGTAAACATAAATTCAAGCCTTCTACCCATCGTGACTGGGTTGGAAGAAGCCAACTCTAGAGAAAGAGGTGAAAAAGAAAGAGGCAAGAAAAGTGCTAAAATGGGACAAAAGTCAGTCAACAGCTGCCTCACTTAGGAAAATAAAATGTCGGGCTCCATTGTGGTCTCACGTCGAGGGCTACCCCTCTTCAGAAGGATGTCTCTTACAAATTCTGTAGAGATACTCAGTCCTCCAGGTCATGGATGTCCCAAAGGTGCTTTTTTTTTTTCAGGAGGCAGCTGGACTTTCTTGTTTTTTTTCTTTGAAGAGGTTTTGCTTCTCCTCCAAGAAGCTTCTTCAATTCTGACTGAATGGCGGAGGACGGAAATGTCCTCAACAATGACTCTCAGAAAGAGGACTAACGACCAGATGACTGCAAGGAATATAAATCCTTCCATTCCCCACTATCCTGTCAGAGCTGAGGAAGTTTCTTGAATGAGAAGCGAAACGTCTTCAAAGAAAAACCAAGAAAGTCCAGTTGCCTCTTGGAAAAAAAATCACTTTTGGGACATGTCTCTTACAACCTGTTTTTTCAAGGATTTTTTTCTCTTTTTTTTTGTCCCAATCCTTCCTCCTCTTCCTGCCTGACTCTCCTGACCCTTTTTTTTCCTAGAATGGAGCAGGAATTCTACAGGAGACACAGCATGTCCGAAGCCAAAGACGACAACAGCTCCTCGAAGGCAACCTCGGCTGCGGCTCGCCGATCCTTCTTCCGAAGGAAGCACAAACACAAGCGCAGCGGCTCCAAAGATGGGAAAGATTTGCTGGCCCTCGACACCATTAGCACAGACTCCATTCCTTTCTTGGACGGCAAGTGGCGAACGCATTCACTTAACAACTGGTCAGAACCACCTGCGGGGACTTTCCCTACGCAAGCTTTGCACGTCGCAAATGCAGGAAGAGGCTGCAGAATGGATAAGGCAGAGCTACAGTTCCGGGGGGGCGTGTGTCTGTGTGTCTGTGTCTGTGTCTGTGTGTCTGTGTCTTAACATGTTGTCAGGGTTCCAAGTAATAAATCTATTACAAGCAAGAATGCCGAGGCAGGTGAATTCCTCAAAGAATTGCTTTATTGGAAACATCATATTGGCACATATCTGGTGAAAACCGACTCTGAAGAGCCCCTCGGTTTTCACTTAATTAAAAGTGAAAGTTTTACCCTCAACCCCAAACAATCTGTCACGTGGCCCAATCACTCCAGCATCTGATCACTCCTCCTTCCCTCAGCCAGGTGCGAGAACGTCCTTGGTTCCCAAGAGAAAGTCTTTTGTTTTGACCACACAACCCCAGCTATCTCTAATCCCCCCCCTCCATATCCCTCGATCCAGTGTGGCCGCACTGACCCTCCAAGATGGCTTCAGCCTGGTCAGCTTCATTGTTGACCCATGTCCAGTTAGGGTACATAACTGGATTTCGCTCTTAAAAAGAGTTCTCCCATCCTTTAATGTTTTAAATAAGAGATTTGTGTAGGCCACCGACCCTTAACCCCAGTGACTTTTCTACAAGCGGTCTTTCTTTCCGCAGCTGGCACTTTCATAACACTTCACTTCCTTCCGTATGCCCTGCAAAAGGCCTTAAATTTGCCTTCGCGTCTTAGAAATAACAGGATTCATTTCCTTTCCCCAAAGCAGGTGTGAGAATGCCCTTGGTATGGCATTTGCAGGAGGAGAATGGATAAGGGAAATCAGGGGAACTAAGGCAATACAGCTGCTTTGTTTTATACTAAGACTGCCCGAAACTTGTGAAATGGTTTGCTCTCCTTCCAGTCCAAGTAGGGCTGTAGTGGAAAGATGACACCAAACACTTGTGTTTGGGGGATTCAAAATAGGGCAGTAGCTTGAGTCTCCGTGCCAGTCTTAAATCTTCTTGACATTTTGCAGCCAGGTGATTGATGTCAGACTTTCTAGTCACTGTATTTATAGCATTGCTGCCAGTAAGACGAATGTTAAGTCTTCACTCTTGGTGGTTCCAAGAAGTTCTTCAAGGCAGATTAGTAAACACATAAAAACACAATCTCTGGTCTGCTTCCTTTGTGCACCTAGCATATTGGAAGGGTATAAAGCACATACCTTGAGAGAGAAGGTCCTTCTTCCCACCTTGTTTTGGTAATGACAATGATATCATCATTGCCTTCCTGTACTAGCACGTCAAGCTTGTTTTCACGCTTCCTGTTTGGGGCGGTGGGGTGTTCAGTTCAGCTGTTGAGTTGCGTGGGGGTGAGACAGCTCACTTTGATTGATTTTGGGTTGTTGTGGAAATTTAGACTGGCACTTTTCCCATCAGGCCAGGTTTCAACCATACTTTCTAGTAAGCGGGGTTGAGTATGACATGACCAGGAGAAACACAGGACAAAATGCAAACAGTGTCTTCTATTTTTTTTTGCAGATGCGGTAAGCCTAGCGTATCAACGAGTCCAAAAGGTAGATTGCACATCTCCTAGACCGGTGCTTATCCTTGGGCCATTACCTGATGCTGTGAAAGATATGTTGGTCAAAGACTCACCAGGGAAATTTTGCAGGTGTCCTCTTGGTAAGTCCATCGCATAGAAGGGTTTTCGAAGAAAGGCGATGTAGGAGAAGAACAGGCAGAATGGGGGATGGAGTTAAATGTGTCATCAGCTTAGAGACCTTACATTGCCACAAACAATCCAAGTTCAGCTCGTATTGAATTTCATTGACCCTTCTCTGGTGGCAATTTAGTGCTGAACTTTGATCGGATTCTTGTGTATAGGCTTGAATATATCTTCTGCAACTTAACGTATGATCCTGATTTCCTTTGTGCCTATACATAACATCTGTTTATGGAAGGAGCTTCCTAAAAATATTCAGAAAGTATTTTCATTAAAGCAGTTAATGTTTATATAACTTGGATGCCGGCTACTTTTTATTTATGATGTGTTTGATGTCCCATTATCCGAACCTTCAAACTAGGAAGTGAAAAACGAGTAGACAAACCATCTTTCCAAGTACTCCTTCTTCAAAGGTTGACTTGATCATCTCGAAGGACTTTCTGGAATTACTTTAAAAAAAAAAAAAGATTCCTCAGCATGAAATGTTTTCTCCATTCACTTTTGCATCGCCTCTTTAGGCAACTCTTAAATTTCTGTCCATCTGAAGTTGTTGACTTGGTCTATAAAAATAGTTACAAACTTGGGCAGGGCACAAAGGAAAGCAGATGGGAAACCAGCCTCCTCCAGTATTCAGTATTCAGGTGTTGGAAACCTAGTCTGTCCACGCAACAAGAACCTATTTTTAATTTATATTTCCAGAGACTTATGGTAAGGGAATATTTTAAAAGGGAGTCTCTTTCTACCTTCATGACTCAGCGACCTGCCACCATATTCATGGTGGGAGAAACAGAGAGACAAGGAGAGCCAGTTTGGTCTAGTGGTTAAGGCACCACTAGGAACTGGGCGATTGTGAGTTCTAGTCCAGCCTTAGCTATGAAAGCCAGCTGGTCGACTTTGGGGCAGTCACACTTTCTCAACCCAACTCTGCTCACATGGTTATTGTTGTGAAGAAATTAGGAGGAGGAAGGTGTGTTGGATACGTTTGCCACCTTGAGCTATTTGTAAAAATGATAAAGGTGGGATACAAATAAATAACATATTCCCATTTAATTTTGCTGCATGTATCAGCCTGATCATGCAATATATATCATGGAAAATCTTCTTACTTTCTTCAGATTCTGCCCTTTGATTTAATCTCCTGAAGCAGATGCTGTGTATTATCAATACATATTACAGTTTCTTTATGTGCCTAAAAACAACAATTATAACTAACTCTCAGCTTTATTGCTTGCGACAGGTTGCTTTTCCGAAGGTTTAGTGCCAGCACTGAGGGGTTTAACGAGTTGTATTTTTAAAATGTTTCCAGTATATCATGTGCTTTGCCATTCTTTGTAGTTGTCTGGTTAACTTCTACAGTGGTCTGTTTGCCGCCCACAATCAACAGATCCAGCATTGACTAGATTAAGATAATAACAGGTCTCTTTCTGTTCTCATTCTTATATACACCACACACACAGTATTCTCCCTTCATTGCTGCATTATATATTTCACGCTGGTAACTGTTTTGCTATGAAAGAGAGCATGTGGTGGCCTAGAGGTGGAGCTCTCACCTCACAATCAGGAGGTTGTTGAGTTCGATCCAAAGTAGCGGCAGATATTTCTCTCTCTGGGCACAAAGAGAAAATATCTGCTGCGAACTCCGCGTAGGCATCAGGAAGGGCATCCGGCCAGCAAACGCTCAGCTCCATTCAGTCGCCTTGACTCCACTCCGATACAAGGATTTAAAGAGTCATTAAAGGGGGGAAAAACACTTGTTTTGCTATGAAAAATTTGCAGATGGCGGATGTATTCCTTGATGGTTCCAAGTCAGCCTTTTCCCCAGATCCATGCCACCAATAATTGCACCAGTGTTTCTGCTAAATCAATGTATTTTGGCTAAAACCGAATAAACTGTGGTTTGTTTTTGTTTTCCAAACAGAGGTGATGAAAGCTTCTCAGCAAGCCATCGAACGGGGTGTGAAAGACTGTCTATTCATAGATTATAAACGTAGGAGTGGGCATTTTGACGTGACAACTGTTGCTTCCATAAAGGAGATCACCGAGAAGGTGCTTTTCTTTCGCCTCAGGTCTTTTCCTCTTGATGGAAAAAGGAACACAATTGTAAATAGTCAAGTTTTAACCCTGTAGGCTTCCGGAACAAGAAACTGGAAAATTGCCCCAAACATTTTGAAATAGGATAGGATCGGAGCCTCCTGGAAACCCAACAAAAGCAATTCCTTCTCAGCTATATCAAAACGCCGGTGTTTGGAAATGGTGCAGACTGGTTTCCGCTGGTTTTCATCATGGTTGCTTGAACAAGCCAGAATCAAACCATCTTGCAGATGGCGCCAAGGAACAGTGGTCTATTTGACCACTTCTTGGCTTGTTCTCCTTCCTTCTTTTAGAACTTGTTGACTCCCTCTACAAAAATAGTTCCAGGCTTGGGAAAGGCACAGCGCAGATGAGGCAGGAAACCACAGACTGTGTAGCTTCCTTCTCTAATTGTGCTAACCACAGGAGAATTGTGGCTTCGGATTGTGTAAACAAACCATTGATCTGGTCATTGACTTTGCTTGCACAACAGGCCTAACCAGAAACGGCCCTAACCAGATGATTCTTGAGCTCTTTGTCGGAAATTAGTGGACCGATAAGATTCATTTCTATTATTAGAGCAAGGTAAGAGGCTCAGAAGTCTTAGCTAAGGACTTCTACGTGAATCAAAACTCAGAATTTTTTTTAAAAAAACACCATTTGTAATAACTAGGCAATGTGTGCAGAACAAAACAAGAGAGGCAGACATCTTCAAGAATTCCAGAAAAGGCTGGACAGCCATTTGTCCGGAATGGTGTAGGTTTTTCTGCTTGAGCAGGGTATTGAACTAGACCTCCAAGATCCCTTTCATATTCTATTCTATTCTATTCTATTCTATTCTATTCTATTCTATTCTATTCTATTCTACTCTACTCTACTCTACTCATCATTCCAATATTTTATTCTGTTCTGTTCTATGTACAAATGGGAAAGATATTATAATTCCCACCATGGATGATTGGCTGCAAAAGCTTCTGGAATTAGCAGAGATGGCTAAATTGACTGGTTTGATTAAATAAAAGAATACAATTAATTTTTGTTTCTGCTTGGAAACCACTTCTGGACTTTGTGCTTGAGGTGGAAAGAAACCATTGCAGCATCCCCATGGTCACGTGATCAACATTCTTGACAAATGGTTCGTATTTATGTCTGTTGCTGTGTCCCAGGGTCATGCGATCCACTTTTACGACCTTCTGACAAGTAAAGTCAATAGGGAATCTGGAGTCACTTAACAACCATGTTACTAATTGCAGTGATTCACTTAACAACTGAGGCAAAAATGATCTGTAAAATGGGGCAAAACTCACTTAACAAATGTCTCATTTAACAACAGAAATTTTGGGCTCAGTTGTGGTCATAAGTTTGAGGTCTACCTGTATCATGCAAAAGTAAAAAAGTTGAGGCTGTATACTATTACCTTATTCTACTGTGCTAAAAAGAGTTGGAAGTCCATGCTTCTTTTTCCTTTTTCCTTTTCCCCTACCCTTTTCCCTCTTCCCTTGTTCCTCCCCTACTTTCTTATTACTTACCCTTTTCTTTGTATTTTACATTTGGATAAACTAATCAAATTTTGAAAAACAAAACAAGTGTCAAGGAAACTATTCAACCCTTTAAAAATCAGAAGAAGATCAGATCTATTAGATCCTGGAAGTCAGAAGTGGAGATACAAGAATATAAATCTGGATTTCACTATTGATTGAGTTTGCATTTGAATAATACCTCATTAAAATTCTTTTTCAATCTGTCCTCTGATGTTATTAATGTTGCCAAGAAGCCCTGACATCTAATCAGTTGACTGAGACAAAGCTTAATATTGTTTGAGATCTGTGTTCTCTTGAATTACATACCTATTATGTGAAAGCTGATGGCTGGAGGACAGAAATAAGTTTTTTCCATGCCTGTCATGTCATTAAGAGCCTTTGGCGTGGGGAAAAATAAATTTATGGGCCCCGTTGCTCGGTGGATTAAAATTTGGGAATTATAAGTGACTTGAAAACAAATTGCTCACAAAAGTAGAGGATGTAGAATTACAATGAGAGGCAATAATCTTCTGTTGAAACTCATCTACTTTCCCTGAAGGGTTTTACACTGAAAATGCTTATTTTATCTTGTTGCCCTTTCACAGGCAGTTTTGCATTTTATGCTGTAAACAATCTGCAGGATAAACTCGCGAGGCTGCTTAATGTAACACGTGAAATCTCATGTGTAACAGGCTGGATTAAATATATTTATTCGGCACATACTGTACAATTACATAATGCTTTGAAGATGGGAAAGCTGTTTCACCCATCCTGTGCTACCATTCTTTATAATTTTTAGCAGTCAAAATGTGGGAGGTAACTCTTATCAACAGAAATAATAATGCATCTACAAAAAGGAGATGATGTCTAAAGATAGAAAAGTGAAACCTTCCAAGATGTTTAGGTCAAAATCATGCAATTAGGGATGTGCAAAATAGTTCTTGAATTATCTGTTTCATCCAGGTTTATTGCTTTGAATCAAAATATGCATATTTTGGACCAAGGAATAAAACATCGGGTTATTAAGGATACCGACTCAATGAAGGTTGTTTCAGAAATATGTGCTTTGAGGGAGGGTAAGCGAGGGGGGACAAATGGAAACAAGCCAAGGACATTTGCTCTTTTGCTTTGGATAGTGGGATGGGTGGCATATAAATTTAATTATAAAGCTAGAAAGCAGGAGATTGTGAGTTCTATTTCTGCCTTAGTCGTGAAAATCAGCTGGGTGACTTTGGGCCAATCACCAGGAGATTGTGAGTTCTAGTTCTGCCTTAGCTATGAAAGCCAGCTGGGTGACTTTGGGTCAATCCCTCCCTCTCTCAGCCTAACCCACCTCTCAGGGTTGTTGTTGTAGGGAAAATTAGGAGGAGGAAGGTGTGTTGGATATGTTTGTCACCTTGAGTTATTTGTAACGTAATAAAGGCAGGATACAAATAAAATGAATAAACAGTGGCAGTGGCCAAATGAATTGTGGAGGAAGAGAATAACCATGCATGTACTCATCCTTTAAAATACTCTCTTGATTCCTCTGTGAGTTTTGTTTCAGCTGAAATCCAGAATAACAATGTTCTAGCTTTTGTTTTGGGTACACCAGAACCCATCCATCTCTTTGTTTCGAGTATCAGAAAGAACATTTACCAAATCTTGAGTAGCCGTACTTAACCTACTTTTCTAAAGCACCCGAAGGCCAGACAAGGAGTAATGGATGGGAACTGAGCAAGGAGAGATTCAACCTGGAAATAAGGAGGAATTTTCTGACGGTGAAAACAATCAACCCGTGGAACAGAAGTTGCCTCCGAAAGTCATGGGAGCTTCATCACTTCAGACTTACAAGAAGAGATTGGACTGCCATTTGTCAGAAATGGTGCAGGGTTTCCTGCTTCGGGTGGTGGTGGTGGTGTTGGACTAGATGACCTACAAGGTCCCTTCCAACTCTGTTAATCTAAATCTAAACCCAAACAACAGTTTCTTCCTTTCAACAAAAGAATTTGAGAAGGTTAGCAAGTCACCTGAACGTAGAGTGCAGAGAAGAATGACAAAGTTGATTAGGGAACTGAAGGCTAAAATATATGGAGAACGCTTGCAGGAATTGGGTATGTCTAGTCTAGAGAAAAGAAGAATTGGGATGACATGATAGCAGTCTTCCAGTACTTGAGGGGCCATCACAGAGAAGAAGGGGTTGATTTATTCTCCATAGCATCTGACAGCAGGACAAGAAGCAATGGATGGAAACTGAACAAAGAGAGAAGCAACCTAGAACTAAGGAGAAATTTCCTGACAGTAAGAACAATCAAGCATTGGAATAGTTTACCTTCAGAAATTGTAGAGGCTTTTAAGAAGAGACTGGACAACCATTTGTCAAAAATGGTATGGAGTCTCCTGCTTGAGAAGGAGATTGGACTAGAAGACCTCCAAGGTCCCTTCTGACTCTGTTATTCCGTATTCTGTATCTGCTTGGCCTTTTCCCACTTTGATGAAGCATGATTTGTGAACCCGGCCAATATGAGGACTGAGTTAATTATTTTTCCTCTCCCTGATCACGCTGTTTTATCTTGGGAGAACCAACTTATGAATCGGGCTTGGGAGGTATTCCAGATCTATCAATCCCAAGGTTTCAAAAACTTAATCAAAGCTTTCTCCTGTGTGACAAAAACTCCACCAACCACCATGAGTTGTCAACTTGAAGCAAACGGAGGAAAAATCTGCCAAGAAGGGAGAACCATCTGGAGTTTCAGTGGCTTCTTAGACCCCTGAGAAGACACTGTTTCATCCTTCTGATAAGTTGGAACACCTGCTGCTTGGCAACCCTCCCACCTGCCTTATTGCTTCTTAGGAAGGGGTGGGGGGTGGGTGGAGGATCACAACTCTCAAAAATCAAAGAAAGGAGATGCTTGGAGGCGCATCCATGGGCATTTATGGAGAGGAATCCACGGTTGTTTGAAAGCTACGTGTGTCTTCTATTGCTGGATGTACAATCTGGCCGGAAATGACTGAGTGTGTGAAAAAGGAAATTGGATAAGTATTTATGGCCTAAGGGGACTCATCCCTGCTCTCTACATGCAGTACTTGACTTACAGCCTCAATTGGGACCAATATTTCTGTTACTAACAAAGGCGGTCGTTAAAGCCACTGGTGCCAGGTTTTGCAGCCTTTTTTTGGGTATGGTTGTTAAGTGAATTACGAGGTCTTTAGGCGAATTTGGCTTCCTTGGTTGTTGGAAGATGGCTGGGAAAGTTGCAAATGGTGATTACTTGACCTTGGAATGCTACAACTGTTGTAAATTCATGCTGCGCAACTGCGGGTGACCCCCCAACTTCAACTGGGCCAAACCAGCTGAGGACACCACATTTTCCTCCCATTACTCCTACCAGAATTCTTGATGAAAAAAGAAATGCTGTTTCATTGGGATCTTTACATGTACTCCCAACAAACGTCACTTCGGTATAAACGTTGGATTCGTTCGGATGTAATAAACATCATACCCAGTCTGCCTTTCTTCCTAATGATGGTATTCCTGTGTGTATTCTCCCCCAAGGATACGAGCTGAAGATTTATCTCGGACAGCTAAACCACAGGAAAGGTTGCAGGAATTGGGTTGTCTAGTGAAAAGTAGAACTCGGGGTGACGTGATAGCAGTGTTCCAATAATGAACAGAATAACAGAGTTGGAAGAAGAGGGGGTTAACCTATTTTCCAAAGCAAACAGAAGGCAAGACAAGAAGCAATGGATGGAAATTAACCAAGGAGAGAAGCAAGATAGAAATAAGGAGAGATTTCCTAACAACGAGAACAATTAACCAGGGGAGCCATTTTCCTCCAGAAGTTGCGGGCTCTCCATCATTGAAGGCTTTTAAGAAAAGATTGGACAGCCATTTGTCTGAAATAGTATAGGGCCTCCTGCTTGAGCAGGGGGTTGGACTAGAAGACCTCCAAGGTCCCTTCCAACTCTGCTATTCTGTTAAATGATCTTTTAAATGCAGCTATGTAAACGTATTTATATATACATATATTTTGAGGCTAGGCAATAGATTCAAACCGAGTCTCTCTCTTCTCCATCCCATCCCCATTAAATAAATAGAAGCTCTCAGGGAAATATCTTTTTCAAATTGCCTTCGCAACCTGCCAAATTAATATGCTGTACTTTACTTGAAAAAGGGATGATTTAAGCATTAATCAAACAATGTATTAACTCAAGAGCTTTCGGGAGAGTGGAATGCCAGAATGAGCTCACTGAAAGACGGGCTTCTAGTTGGCCTCTTCTACATTCAAGGGCTGTTTTAAATGTGAATCACTGGCCCTCTATCAAACTCCCCCTTGCCTTATTTTAACATTGGACCTACTTTCCTGGAAATGCTCTTGTTTTCAATATTGTTTTTTTTCTACTCTGCCCCAATATTTTTTGTTCCTATCCTGGGTTTTCTCACATCATGTAAACCAGGCAGTTGAGAATTAACCAATGGAATGGCTTGCCTTCAGAAGTTGTGGGTTCTCCATTGCTGGAGCCATCGCTGGGGGGGTTGGACTAGATGACCTCCGAGGTCCCTTCCAACTCTGTTACTCTATGTTTACCCTTTCTTAGCCTCCTTTGCTCTTTTCTCCTATGGGCACGGCTACTTGGGAGAAACAGCAAATAAATGTGGAAAGGATCCGGTAGATGTATTTGATGGGAATGCCTTACTACTAGCTTCATCCCAAGAACATGGTTTAGAAATAAACCCAGTTTCTGTGTTTTCCTTTCAAACCTCCCCTGATCTTCTGCCACCAGAGGGCAGCCAAGCCAAGACCACATTTGTCAATCATTATCATCATCTTTTAACGATCCCATAATCCCTTGCGGGGTGGAGTCTGGGCAACTGAATGGAGCTAGTAGAGTATTTTAATGGCCGGATGCCCTTCCTGTTGCCAATGCAGAGATCTGTTAAGCAGATCTAATCTCAGTGTGCCCAGAGAGAGAAATATCTGCCTCTACCTAGGATCGAACTCACAGCCTCCTGATTGTGAGGCTCTAGGCCACTTGTCAGTCATCCCTGACAAAATTCAAAATTCCTTATGAAATCCCACAATGTAAGGACAGTCCAGGGAATGCTGGGACATTTAAAAAGATGTTGGCCTGACAGCTGTGGGACCTTCTTCCCAGGTGGAGTGTTACAATGTCTAGGAACCCCTCATACATAGAAGGTGGTGTGCTGAGGAACCACAAGAGCCAGGGAGTAGTAGGAACAGCATGATGTGAAAGACCTCCTAGCATGTCAAATAACAGATTCAGGAATAACAGAAAAACTGAAGAAAATAACTGACTTGAGAGGGAAGGTTAGCCTGTTAGGAAAGAAAAAGAGGAAACTTTGTTCCAAAAAAATGTGGTGAGGAGGCTTAATAACTTTCTGCAATCTGCTTGTTCTCAGCAACCCAACAACTTTCAAAGAAATTGAGGAAGGACATTCATTATTCAGCTCTGAGGAACAGGTTGAGGCACAGCTATGATCTCAAGAAGCTCAGAGGGATGAAAAATTGTTTTGAATGAATCACAAGTTTATGTCTTGAACGCAAAACTACAAGCAGGTTTCTCAATGAAACATCCTGCTAGACTCGGTAGCTCCAATTTGTTCTAGAAACAAACCCCACCTTTATTTTTTTCCCCCATCCTTAACTATGATCTTTGGTTGAATTCCATTGGGTTTTTAATGGAAAAGTATTGGACCTCCAATATACACTACCAGTGGTGTAATCCTGTGAAGTCTGCTACCGGTTCCAGTGTGCGCGCTTTGCACAGGTGCACAGCATTGACAAACAGTTTGAAAACTTACCTTTGGTGTTACTTCAGAGTTAGTAAAACAGCTGAGGCATGGCAATCCGCTGTGCCATGCGAATCAGCTGAGTGGATATAGGATGGGGAAAGGGCAGGGGCGGGTGGGTGGGTGGGCAGGGTGAGCTGATCGTCAGAACTACTGGTTCGCCTGAACCGGTCTGAACCGGTAGGATTCCACCTCTGTATACTACATAATACAACAGAATAAATAAATAAATACAGATAAGTACAGAGTCTAGTTCAGATGTATACCTGTACATGGCGAGAAAAACGAACCTTGCGAGTTTGCCAGACGGAGGGCATATAGGGAACAAATCTGTTCCAGAATCTGGTAGTCCTGCTAGAAATACTTTGAAACCTCCTCCCAGAGGAGGGGAGCAACAGAAACAGACTGTGAAGTGGGTGTGTGGGGTTTTGATGAATGCAACACTAGATAAATTCAACATAGGTTGAGGGTTGAGTGATCGGGCTCTAAGACAAACCAGTTGATCATGGGGAAATTGAGGAAAGGCACATTCCCATGGAAAAGGAAGAGCAAAGCAACTGTCCACATGGGCTTTTGTCCCTCCCTTCCTCCCATCCTCCTTCATCGTGAACCCAAGGTCTTACATACCAGACCACTCGTCCACCCAGGCGAAGGCTTGACGATGCCCGATGAGTAAAATATCTCGAATGACCTGAAACCCAAAATGCTGTTACTGGCATTGCTGGGATTGCCCAAGCAAATTCCACAGAGCAATTTCCCCGATCGTAAATAAATATGAGCCAGCAGTTTGCTGCAGTTGCCCCCCACCTGCCCCCCAAAAAAGCCAGCGCAGTCCTCAGGCTGCATCTACAGAAGGACAGTATCAAGGTCATGTAAAGTGTTAGTCAGTAAACACTTCCAGTATTTGAGGGGCTATCATAGAGAAGAGGAGGTCAACCTCTTCTCCAAAGCACCAGAGGGCAGGACAAGAAGTAGTGGGTGGAAGATCATTAAAGAGTGATCCAACGTAGAACCAAGGAGACATTTCCTGACAGTAACGATCAGTTTGCCTCCGGAAATTGTGGGTGCTCCATCACGGGAAATTTTCAAGAAGAGACTGGACAACCATTTGAATGGGATGGTATAGGTTCTCCTGCCTTGAGCAAGGGGTTGGACTAGAAGACCTCTGAGGTCTTTTGCAGGTAATTCAACCCACCGAGTACCTGGATTTTGATCACGTGACCGTGGGGATGCTGCAATGATCCTAAGGGCGAGGATCAGTCATAAGTCCCCTTTTTTTCAGTACTGTTGTAATTTTGAATGGTTATTAAACATATGGTTGTAAGTTGAGGACTATCTATACTATATGCCCAGTATTGCTTGAGCAGGGAGTTGGACTAGAAGACCTCCAAAGCCCCTTCCAACTTGGTTTTTCTGTTGTTCCGTTAACAGGGAAGAGCTAAGGAGCTATCCAAGGTACTGAAAGGGCAGCCCTATCCCTCATGAAACACCAAGTCACAATGCATCTCTTACCCATCTCAATTCGTAATCAGGAAAGCCATTGTAACAACAACAACAACAACAACAACAACAACAACATCCATATAGCCTCTCTCAGATCAGCCAATAAGGATTCTTGAATTCTGAGATACTTCCTCCCACTTCACTGCAGAAGTGGTTCTCAAACAGAAGATACTGTCCAACCATAGGGCTGGAAGAGATCTCGAAGGCCTTCTAGTCCAACCCCCTGCTCAAGATAGAAGACCTTCTACCATCCCAGTCAAATAGTTGTCCAGTCTATTTTTAAAAACCTCTAGTATCAGAGCATCCACAACTCCAGGAGGCAATCTATTCCATTGATTAATTTTTCCCACTATCAGGAAACTTCTCCTTACTTTTAGGTTGGATCTCTGTTTAACAAACTTCCACCCATTATTTCTTGTCCTACTGTGGCGAGTAAGTCAATCCTCTTTTCTCTGTGACAGTCACTCAAGTATTGGAAGACAGTTATTATGTTCCCCCAATCCATTGGCTTGGTAGACATACCTAGTTACCTTAATCATTCATCATATGATTTAGACTCCAGACCCCTAACCGTCTTTGCTGTTCTTCTCTGCATTCTTTCTAGGGTCTCAGTATCTTTTTGGTTTCATGGTGACCAGAACTGGGCGT
This sequence comes from Oxyrhabdium leporinum, assembly GCA_032468155.1. Lineage (NCBI taxonomy): Eukaryota > Metazoa > Chordata > Lepidosauria > Squamata > Cyclocoridae > Oxyrhabdium > Oxyrhabdium leporinum. The sequence continues at coordinate 44,726 of JANHFL010006071.1, forward strand.
AGTGCTCCAAGGGTGGCCTCACTAACATGATCTAAAGCAGTACCATCACTTCTCGTGATCTTGGTGCTCTCCCGCTGTTGGTGTAGCCCAAGATGGCATTGGCTTTTTGGGCAACTGCAGCATATTTGTCTCCAGCCATCAGCTGTCCCTGCGGGTCCCTTTGTAGACAAAAATACAATCTCACCTTATGGACAAATTGTTCTACCCGTGTTTGCAGTCCCCAGACTTCAAATTTGACTGTCACCAATTTGTAAGAGCACATGATGGGTTGTGTATGTTCCTGCCAGCCTTCTTGTAGTGGCCCACGGCCAGTCTTAGCGGAGCAGAAGGACCGGAGATCCTGTAGCCAATGGAAAAAAATAATAATAGAATTTTGATCACGTCACCAAGCGTATGCTGTAACAGTCGTAAGCCTGAAAAGTGGTCATAAGTCACGTTTTTTTCAATGCCATTATGACTTTGAAGGGTCACTAAATGAATGGTTGTAAGTCACCTGTAGAATTAACCGACTGCATCACAAGGTTGATATCAATTATGATTTTTTTTTCCCAATCCAAGTCCCAAAGGTGCTTTTTTTCAGGAGGCAACTGGACTTTCTTGTTTTTTCCTTTGAAGACGTTTCGCTTCTCATCCCAGGAGCTTCTACAGCTCTGACAGGATGGTGGATGGAAGGATTTATATTCCTTGCAGACAGCTGGTCATCTGCATCCTTTTAGAGCAGGGGTGTCAAACTCACGTCGTCGTCACATGACATATCGGGATTTTTTTTCCCTTTTGCTAAACCGGGCATGGACGTGGTAGCCCATGACGCATCCAGCCCCCAGGTGGGAGTTTGACAGCCCTGCTTTAGAGGGTCATTGAAGCACTTGGAGGTTTATCTGTGTCCTCGGGGTCACCTGAGTTAGTGCTCCTGGTTCCTGAAGTCTGTAATTTTCCTCTGGAAATCCATTCCTATTCCCACACCATTCCAAGGGTGTTCATCCCAAATTATAGAGGTAAAAGTCTGTAGAGATTCTCAGTCATCCAGCCATCCTTTGGGACAATCATGACCTGGATGACTGAGAATCTCTACAGACTTTCAATTCAAGTCTTATATTTTTTTCCCAAAGAGAAAACTTTGACCCTTGATCCCCAGGAGACTCTGCCCACCAAGCACCTAACAGCAGAATTGTTGCAACCCCAGCAAGAAGTAGACAGACAGGTGATCAGTTTTCAGACTGCCGTGAACTAACCCTACAGCTAGGATTGAATTTGTCCCAGGCTGCAGAAGCAGAGTAACCTTCACTTCTTCCTCCTGTCTCCCAAGGTCCTTCCTACAGACCATTGAACAGGAATGGATTGGAGAAGCCAAAGCCACCCACCAACCATGCACAGTTACCCTGTCCAACAGGTTGTTACCTCTAAGCTGCTGTAGTAGCGGTCTGGGATTTCGTCAAAAGCAATGTCCAAGAACATCACTTCATGGTCTCCCAAACTTTTTTCATTGAGAAATATCTGTGAGAGCAAGGGGAAAAACATCGGACCTGTCAACTTGCCAGTGAGAGAAAAAAACCCACCACACAGATTCTCAGCTAATGAGGGATGGTAAACTGAAACAGGGATGGTTGAGCTATGACACATACTTTCCTTGCTTGGCTTGTTTCCATCCATTCTCTTGCCTTCAGGTGATTTTCCAAAGCACCTGAGGGTAGGACAAGAATCAATGGATGGGAACTAATCAAGGAAAGAACCAAGCTAGAACTAAGGAGAAATTTCCTGACAGTGAGAACAAGTAATCAGTGGAACAGCTTGCCTTCAGAAGTTATGTGTGCTCCATCATTGGAGGTATTCAAGAAGGGATAAGATAACCATTTGTCTGCAATGGTAGAGGGTTTACTATTTTAAGCAGGGGGCTGGACTAGAAGGCCTCCAAGGTTCCTTCCAATTCTGTTATTCTGTTGTGCACTGCAGGGTGGCGCAGTGGTGAGAGTGCAGTACTGCAGGCTACTTCTGCTGACTGCCGGCTGCCTACAATTTGGCAGTTCGAATCTCACCAGGCTCAAGGTTGACTCCGCCTTCCGTCCTTCCAAGTGGGTAAAATGAGGAGCCAGATTGTTGGGAGCAAGAGGCTGATTCTGTAAACTGCTTAGAGAGGGCTGTGAAACAGGGTAAAGCAGTATACAAGTGCTATTGCTATTGCCACCCTCAAGTTCCTCTGAATCACAAGGCCTCTTCGGATGCTCCACACCCTTGCCTGAGTCCCTGATGGCAATAATTAATCCTGCCTCTCCTTGACTCTTCTCATCTCATCAGCAAAGCTCAATGACACCTTGGCAAGTGACACTCAACTGTTCCTCAGCGTGTCTTCCCATAAACAAGCCCAGATGCAACTTCCCAGGGTGGGATGATAATTTAATGCAGTGTATCTCAACCTTGGCAAATTGGAAGATGTGTGGACGTCAACTCCAGGATTCCCCAGCAAGGAGTGAGATTCCCCTGATGGGGATTGTCCAAGCTGACATTTAGTCACCGATTCAATGCATGGATAACTCCCACCAGATTCTCAGAAATTGTGGTCCTGGTTGTCCCAAAGGTGCTTTTGTAAGAGGCAACTGGACTTTCTGGTTTTTCTTTGAAGATGTTTTACTTCTCATCCAAGAAGCTTCTTCAGCTCTTCTTCTTCAGAGCTGAAGAAGCTTCTTGGATGAGAAGTGAAACATCTTCAAAGAA
>JANHFL010006071.1:47534-70636 GCA_032468155.1 Oxyrhabdium leporinum
GAAGCTTCTTCAGCTCTTCTTCTTCAGAGATGAAGAAGCTTCTTGGATGAGAAGTGAAACATCTTCAAAGAAAAACCAGAAAGTCCACTTGCTTCTTGAAAAAACACCATTGGGACCCACCGTGTCTGCATTCCCGCCTGAAAATAGCTAGACAGGATGAAATGGGGCATTATATCTAATTCTGTATGGGTTGCACTTACGTTGGTGCTACTTCCACAATTATCTTCATACTTGGTCTCTATGTAGATAGAAAATTTGGGCAGAAATGAGCACTGAAAAAGGGAAGAGAAATGGAGAATGTGAAAAGACCCAGAGGACAAATGAAAGGATGGTGCTGGGAAAAAGGCAGACAATCATTTATATATATATATTTATTGATATCCTGCTTTTGTTATTTCTTACAAATAACTCAAGGCAGAAAACATATCCAATGTACTTTCATCCTCCTATTTTCCCCACAACAACAACTCTGTGAAGTGGGTTGAGTTTGAGAAAGAGAGATTTTTATGGCTAACTTGAACTCAGTCTCCCACTTTCCAGCCTGGTGCCTTAACCACTAAACCAAACTGTCTCTCATCTCCTCACCATCACCTAAGGTGCTATTTACACTTTCCTGCCCATAAAGCTACAGATATGAACCAAGCTCTTCTGCACCAAGAAACGAAAAGCAAGCGATGGGTTTAAACTTTCCTTTCTTTCGCATAGTGGATGAGAAATAGCAGCTGCAAAAAAAAAAAAAATCCCATTCTGCCCCTTTTATAACTTTGACAAACTATCTACAAATCTTCAAGTATTAATTTAGAAACCGTGATGGATAGAAACCCAGATCTTCCTTCACTCTCAGGAAATGGACCCTCTGCGGAGTTTTTTGTGCTCCTGCTGAAAGATGCATAAGCCCTCCAGATGTTGCAAAGACTAATCTGCAACTCAGAGAAATGAAGAGCAAACAATAGTCTAATCAAGGAACCACCAAGAATACACCCACCAACACTGAGAGGGCAACCACTGGTATTTCAATAGAGAGCAAACCCCTCTCCCTTCTAGCACTGATGATGTTATCTAGTTCGGTTATGAAACGTCTGCAAGAAAATAACCAATCTCAGAGAGCACCCAGGATTCCGCTGAATGCCTTGAAGTTACTCCTGGTGTTCTTGAGTTCTCTCTTCTATTCTGCTAGAGAAGTACCGAAAGTAAGAAGGCATCTTAGTACTTACTGTGTACTCTGCATCCGTTGTGAGATAATTCCAGATATCCCAAGTTAGCAAAGGGGAGACAGAGAAAGAGACAAAGCTAAGGTTGGAGAGAAGGAAGAATTATCCATTACACATTTTCTGGGCAACTAAAGCCACTCACTTTGTAACCTGGGGTAGCCATGATGGTGTTTTAGTAAACTTCAAAGCTGTAAGAGCATTCAGATGGTTCTTGTGCCCAAATCTAGCAGGAAAATCCAATTACCGCTAAATAAAAGACCAAGGGAGTAGCTTGCCTTACATCTAAGATCTCAAAAGACTTGGCAAATGATCTTTTAAAGATGGAACAATTTGCAAAGGACTGAAAGATTGAGTTCACTCAACACCTTCACTCAAGATAGACAACCTTTTTGCATTTTTTTTTTTAAATATGCACTGTCCAAGGGTTTCTGATAACCCTGGAAGGTAGTTCAACCAAGAAGCACAACCAGGAGTATAAGTAGCCCGCTACTTACCACAGTTCATTTTGTGACCATTCAAAGTTACAATGGCAAGGGAAAAAATGACTTATGACCATTTTTCACACTTACAACCGTTTCAGCATCCACATGGTCATGTGATCGAAATTCAGACACTTGGCCACTGATTCATATTTATGATGGTTTCAGTGTCCCGGGGGGGGTAACGTGATCCCCTTTTGCGACCTTCTGATAAGCAAAGTTAATGGGGAAGCCAGTTTCATTTAACAACCATGTTGCTAATTTAATAACTGCTGTGATTCACTTAACAACTGTGGAAAGAAAAGTCATAAAATGGATCAAAACTCAACACATGTCTTTCTTAGCAATGGAAATTTTGGGGCTCGACTGTTGAGGACTGCCTGTAGTAGCTCTATTTCTATTGTAAGCTTGTAAGACTGAGAGTATTTCCCCCCCTGTTTTCCTTTCACTCTCCAGAAAACCAGGGAGAATCCCTCCTGAAATACATCTAATGAACCCTTTTTATTTTTGTGGGCCGAGATACCTTTTTACATGCCAGTTATCCAGTTTGTGGCTTTCTCTCCTGCCTGCCAAGGTTATTCTCACACACCATTAGGGTTTGCTCCTTACCTGTGATGGTATACGGATAATAGTTCCAGGCTTTCTCGGTGATATAGAAGATGCGTGGTGTTACTGCCCGAGCCCAGCTAGGCAATTTGCTGCAGAAGAACAGAGAAGAAGGTTAAATGGAAATCAAATCCAAAATTCAAGTCAATGTCCAAGTCTCCAAATTATGAAGATATACCCCAAATTAAACCCAAATTAGCTCTATAGCAGGGGTGTCAAACTCAAGGCCCATGGGGTGCTTAGATCCGGCCCTGGAAACACCGCCCCGCAGTGCCTCTGCCAGTGAAAATGGAGCTCAGGAGGTGAGCTCCATTTTCGCTGGCAGAGAGGTTGCAGGAGCCCGTTTTCGCTAGCAGAACACCCGGGCCACTACAGGCGCCCCCGACGTCAGCTGGCCAGGCTCACCCTGGCCACACCTCCCCACCCCCTTCGAGGTCAAACACAGCCCTGAAGCGGCCCTCAATGAAATCAAGTTTGACACCCATGCTCTATAGTAATATAATATTTAATGCATTATAATGTATTAAATATTAATATTTAAATAAAAAAATTAAAATGTGCCAGGAATTAAGCTGCTGAGGGAGGAACCGATGATCTCCAGACTGGAGACAACCATGAATGTTAACAGTGATCAGATGCCTTCAACGCCAGCGAGAGAAGAATCTGTTGGACTGGAGAGAGGAAAATGCCTAAAATTAAACTCTAGAGCAGGAAACTGGAGTGGGTCTATGGCTTCATTCTTGCCTGCAGTAGTGATTAAACTAGTCAAGAAGGATATTGAGGAACTAGAAACAGTTCAGAGAAGAACAAGCTCTATCTTGAAGGATTTATGGATTAAGACTGATGAAGGAAGATCAATGTTGATGGAGATGTTTCATCTAAAGAAGAGAGAGCTAAGGGCAGACACAAGAGTCTTTCAGTGCAAGAAAGGAATGTCACAGGGAAAAGGGTATGGGCTTATTCTCCACAATGCCTGAGAGTAAGACAAGAACCAGCGGGTGGAAATTTTACAGACGAAGAAGGAAGACCCAGACTAGGAATAGGAAGAAATTTCATGGTGATGAGAACTCAGAAGCAACGGAACAGCCTGTCTCCTGTACTCATAGGGACTTGGTCAACTGGAAGTCTTCAAGCAAAGGATGGGCAGCAATTTACGTGGAAAAGTTTGAGAAGGTTGGAGGAGAAGACCTTCATGAGCCTTCCAATCCTATGGTTCTCAGCTATGACCTTCTACCAGGTGAACCAGTTCACGAACCAGTTCAACAACCAAGGTTTACAGACAGGTCAAGCCAGGAAGATGGACAAAATGTTGACAAACAATGAAAACAGACCGCCAACTTGGTTTTATGCCACTTTTATTTTTTGCAGCTCCTGGAGGAGCAAATGGACTGAATTAGAACGGCCCAAATTTTCCTATTTCTCCCCTCCCTAACCCCAGAAGTATAAAATAGATGAGTTAAGCCTCTGATATTTCAGTTCATTCTCACAGTCGGTTAGAAAAAACTTATCAGCAAATCTCACTTTTAGAAATAGAACAGATGAACAAGCTGTTCTACTCAAAAGAGTGGGAGCTGCCACGTGGGTTAAAAAGGCAATGTTATGCAAGAAAATTTGAGGATCTTCATTTTCATACCCAGGACTTGTTTCTGAACTGCAACAATTAATGACATTCTTGGATTATTCATTTCTACACCCTCCAATAAATATTATATATAGTTTGTGACCCCTCATCTAAGCGGTTCGTTCCTGCATATGGGCTGTTGGACATCTGATCAGCTTAAGACACTTATTTTAGGGAATGTCTCTTCCCTCTTTCAAAAAAAGCAAAAATAAAAGCTTCATTGATTGATTATGTGCCATCAAGTCAAGGTAGACTCTTAGCAACCCTACAGATAGAATTTCTCTAAGAAAATCTCTCCCCAACCTAGTCTTCCTACGGGGAAAGTCTTCTAATTCATTGCTACGGTAACCGAGTCTATCCACCTTCCTGCTGGTCATCCTTTTCTCTTTCTTCCACATCTCCACATTAATGCATGCATAATGTCCAGAGAATGACAATTTGGTGGTTTGTGCCTTGAATAAGAACTTTGGGTTGAGTTGTGAGATGGACCATTTGCTTGTTTTCTTGGTTGCCCATGGTCTTCTCAGGAGCATCTCCAACTTCTCCAAAATTCAAAGCATCAATGCTCTTCTTATCCTGCTTCTTTAAAGTTCAACTTTCACTTCCTGAGAGCCAGTCTGGCCTAGTGGTTAAGGCACCAGGCTAGAAGCTGGGAGACTGTGAGTTCTAGTCCAACCTTAGCCAAGAAAGCTAGCCAATCACCAGGAGACAGGGAGTTCTAGTCTTACTTTAGCTATGAAAGCAGGCTTGGTGACTTTGGGTCAATCACCAGGAGATCTGGTTCCACCTTGGGCATGAAAACTGACTGGGTGACTTTGAGGCAATCACCCTGTCTGAGCCCAACTCACCTCACAGGATTGTTGCTGTTGTGGTAAAACCAGGAGGAGAAAGGTGTGTTGAATATACATGCTGCCTTTAATTATTTGTAAAAAAATAATAAAGGCAGGGTAGAAATAAATAAAAACATAATAAATCGCAGGGAAGATAATGCATGGTTTTCCCGATGACCTCATGAATAGTTCTGTGCAGTTTTCAGGACAACAATATCTGCCATTTAACCTTGTTGAAGATTTTTTTTAAAATTTTTTGCATCCCTTGGATTTCCTGGTTGTCCCATCCAAGGAGTTGTTCTTGGCTGACAGATGGTGGGTGAGGAAGCAAGAAAACAACCAAGATCAGACAGCACCAAGGACCCCTCAGAAAATATTCTACTTGGTCATCCAGAAAAACAAGGGCGCTCTGCTTCTTCCACTTTCTCTTTCCAACTGTTCGCCAGGAGCTGACCCTGCCAGATAACAATCCATGAGACTTAGGTCTTCCTCTCTGCATTTCTTCTGCAGGACTGAGCTGCAGCCCTTGTGGCATTCGATAGAGTTCCTTCACCCCTGGGGATATGACCAGGCTGCTAGGAATTGATCTTTCTTTGGGGATCCTATCTGCCTTCACCATAGCAACTTCATATTTCATCACACTGATTTTTCTAACGAGGGGCTCTGCAGGTTTCTTCCCAGTCATCCTTGTTCCTATGGGAAATTAGTTAAGCCTGCTTTAGATACCTGAGATCAGCCAACGTTGAGTAGGGGCTTCAGCTGTCACATTGAAGGCCTCCATTCCAGAAAGGTTCTACTTTGCTGCGGTGTCACCTGCCAGCTGGAGTTTGCAAGGAGAAATGATCTCCCTTTCCTATCGCTCAATTATTCCTGTTCGGTTTTGTCCTCTATAAATAGAATTCCCTTAGGAGAAGAGTCGTGAGAACACAGGCTAAAAATAAAACTGTTTCCCACATGGACAGCTCTAGCGATGGCCAACTGGTTTTGATTGGTATTGCAAAGAGACAGATCCATGCCGGTGGGGTGTGAGTGAGTAACCAGGGGCTTATATTCCAAGTCGTCAAGCAATCCAGTCCAAAATTAGGAAACTGAGTTTAAGCCAGCTGGGAAGAAACGCTTGGGGCTTCAGCTCAAATGCATTTGCAGGGTAAAATCTGCTTATATAGCTGTAAGCTGGGAGGAAAGGACAAAGGTAAACAGGAAGAGACTGACAGGCTAATCCTAAATTCAATTGCAGGTCGGAGAGCCTGCATTTAAATGGATTTAGCCCAACTGAACCTTGTAGGCATGGTGCATTTGGAACCGGGAGGGAAGTAATTTGAGATGATGTGGGTGGCTATTGAAAAAGAGGATGAGAATAAATCAAAAATTTATAAGAGGGATGCCCAGCTTGGTCCAAGGTTGGCTGCAGAGCTCTGCTTCCTATGAGTGGCATGGATTCAGGGTCAACTAAGGATAACAGTTCCTGTGCTACAAGATGCCTCAAAGGGGATAGGGGAGCAGCGGTGACTATCCCTTCAGGCAATAGCTATGGTCAATTGGTTAGGATTTCTCCTCCCCATTCAGGCAATGGACTCTTCTTCATTCATGGGCAGGTATTTGGCTTGGTTTAGGAGTAGCACTCTGGAACAAGGAAGGAACCACAAGGCCTCAGGACCTCTAGAAGACACATCCACTCATTTCCTAAGAACAACAAAGCCTCAGGATTTTTAGAAGACACAATACGGAAGGAGGTTAAGATTCTCCACTTATTCCCTAAGAACAACAAAGCATCAGGACTTTTGGAAGACACGACATGGAAGGAGGTTTAAGGAGAAGACCCTCCATTCATTTCTAAGAACAACAAAGCATCGGGACCTCTAGAACATACAACGTGGAAGGTGGTTAAGGAGAAGAACCTTCACTCATTTCCTAAGGATAACAATGCCTCAGGACATCTAGAAGATGCAACATGGAAGGAGAAGGACCCTCCACTCATCTCCTAAGAACAACAAAGCATCAGGACTTCTAGAAGATACAGCATGGAAGGAGGTTAAGGAGAAGATCCCCCATTCATTTTCTAAGAACATCAAAGTTTCAAGATGTCTAAAAGACAGAACAAGGAAAGAAGTTAAAGGGAAGATTCTCCACTCACTTCCTAAGAACAACAAAGAATCAGGACATTCAGAAGACATAATATGGTAGAAGGTTAAGGAGAAGACCCTCCATTCATTTCCTAAGAACAACAAAGCCTCAGGACATTTAGAAGACGCAACATGGAAGGAGGTTAAGAAGACCTTCCACTTATTTCCTAAGAAGAACCAAGCCTCAGGACTTCTAGAAGACACAACATGGTAGGAGGTTAAGAAGAAGACCCTCCACTCATTTCCTAAGAACAACAAAGCATCAGGACTTCTAGAAGACATACAGTAATACAGAGGAGGTTAAAGAGAAGACCCTTCACTTATTGCCTCATTCATTGCTGAAAGAGCAAGCTGCAGAAGGAACTGTCAATCAGCAGTTGTCAGCACAAACTTCACCAACTTGATATCCTGAAGTTGTATGGACAAGGATACCATCAAGTTAACTGCAAGATGATGGGAGTTATAACCCAACACTTCTGTATGGCACTGAGCTTGAAAAGATAATAGCAGCAGTTATCAGAATCTGGAGCTGATAAAGAAGTTACCCAGAGATTTCCCATCATTAATAACCTTTTCCTGAAGCTCCTGGGGAAGGCTCGAAAAGTCCCCTTTCTCCCACAGTGGCTCACTCATAATGACAAGAGATCCCCACGGTTGAGTTAGTGGGGCTCTTCGGTCTGGTCTAAAAAGAGCCCCCTCCCCAGATCAAAGAAAAGAGTCTGACCTTGACCTAGCCAGTGTTGTCAACTTCATTGAGTCAATTAACTCAAACAACCTTTCCTGGAAAGTAAAACATTATTGATCTAGGGCCTGCAGCCAGAAACAGAGAGAGGAAGAAGGCTGGAAACTGAGCAGTTGAAAGTATACACGAGGGCCCAGAAGGAATAATTTGTCTTCCCTTATCTGTGGAAAATGTTTAGTGCTTTCAGGGATGACAGCCCATCTCCTTGAGAAGGTTCAACCAAGGCTGGCTAATGGGAGATGAAGAGGAGATAGCTACAACCATATCCTATCAATAAATCAAGAGATTTGGCTGCAGTTACAGTGCTCTGTAAGTGACAACAAGGGTCAAAGGAGGAAATTGAACAATTGAGAGTCTAGAAAGAGTGCAGAGAAGAACAACAAAGATGATTAGGGGGCTGGAGGCTAAATCATAAGAAGAACAGTTGCAGGAATTGGGTAGGTCTACTTTAATGAAAAGAAGTTATCATGTGACATGATAACAGTGTTTCAATATTTGAGGGGTTGCCACAGAGAGGAGGGGGTCAAGCTATTTTTCAAAGCATCTGAAGGCCAGACAAGGAATAATGGATGGAAACTGATCAAGGAGAGAACCAACCTAGAACTGAGGAGAAATTTCCTGACTGTATGAATAATTAAACAATGGAACAGCTTGCCTTCAGAAGTTGTGGGTGCTCCAAAACTGGAGGTTTTAAAGAAGAGATTGGACAACCATTTGTCCCTAATGGTATAAGGTTTCCTGCTTGAGCAGGGGGCTGGACTAGAAGTCCTACAAGGCCTCTTTCAACCCTGTTACTCCATTATCCAGAATGGGCAAAAAAACCCTGCAAGAGATAGGAGACAACAACTCATAAGGGGCAGAAGGAGAAATGTATTTACTTTGAGCGTATTCCCTGTCCAGCTGCTACAACTAAAGAACATAAGGTGTTTGGCATCCTTCAAAAGATTGGCCTCATTCCTTCGAATTAACTTAAAATGAAACAAATTTACATTTTGATTTGAAGAAGAAAAAAAAAAAGAGGTCGAAAATTTTAAGAGAGCACCTATTCTTTTCAAATTTCAAAAACAACGTGTCTAGTTATGCCAAGTCATCATGGTCTTTGAAAGATTTGCCAGTCCGACACGATTTGGGGAAATGTAAGGGCGACACGCAAAAGCTATCATGAGATGGGCTTCAGGGTGTAATGAATTTGCCAGAGCCTGGAAGAGGGTCTCATCTGAGGAGACAAGTGTGGAAGGAACAGCTGAGAATGCCACTAATGAATGTTTTGCTGTGTAGTAAATGTGAATTCATTTCAGGGTGCTTTACGAATAACAGAATTGGAAGGGACCTTGGAGGTCTTCTAGTCCAAACCTCTGCTCAAGCAGGAGATCCTAAACCATTGCAGACAAGTGACTGTCCAGTCTCTTCTTCAAAGCGTTCAGTGATGGAGCACCCACAACTTCTGAAGGCAACTTCTGTTCCACTGGTTGATTGTTCTCACTGTCAGGAAATTTCTCCTTCATTCTAGATTGCTTCTCTCCTTGATCAATTTCCATCCATTGCTTATTGTCCTGCCTTCAGATGCTTTGGAGAATAGGTTGACCCCCCCTCCCACTCTTCTTTGAAAAAGGATACTTTCTAAGAAGATATCCTTTCAAAGAAGGATATAGAGAAAGGGAAGATATTTAGAAACGGCAGGGGTCCATAAAACAAGTTGCGTTAGGAAAAGTTGAAGGAACTGAATATGTTTTCCCCAGAGAAGGAAGACTAAGAGATTAAAAATGACCTTTTCTAATCCCAGAAATATTATCATCCAGAAGAAGGAAGATCGTGCTTAAGATAGGAAGGAACCAACTTCACATATTCAAATCTAGGAGAAGAACATTTTGCAACTCAACAGTAGAAGAGACATCTGTTCTTGGGAGCAAGAGAGATGTGTCCAAATTACTTAGATGGAAAGGTGGGTTCTTCTCCCTCCTGGTGGCCTTCAACCAGAAAGTTGGCCAATATCATTTGGGGATCGTTCTAATTTCCTGCACCAAAGGGATGATTGGGCCGGATGGAATACAGAAGCTGCTTTATATTATTTGTCCACATTCTGTATATTGATGGAACTTCTCTAGGTTCCCAGGAGATGCTGAGGACAGAAACAGAGACTTTTTTCTCAGTGACTAACATGAGTCACCCAAAGGATGATGATGGCAGCATATGTAAATGTGGTTCTGTGTCTTATCAGGATGTCACCTTCCCATCTCCTTCAGGGTGGTGGGAATGGTAGGAGAACTTTTCAACCTTCTACTTAGTCAGCGTAAAACATCCAGTCCTTGGTTTACCCTGGAGATCATTTCAGGTTTATTCTTGATTAAGCATGGATGGTTTTGGTACTGCTCAAGCCAAAACAAAGCCGTGTTCACACTTCTTAGAACATCAACTTGCTGTTCTTCTCCTGTGGGTACATATGATATCACATCCATGCCCCCTGGGCAAATGAAAAGGCAATACCAGCGGGAGATAATAAATTTGAAATGATGGCATTCAGACAAACCGCTGTGCTCTGTTCGAGAGCAGAATGAATTGGCATGAAAGGTAAGGAAAGAGCTAGATTATAAATGAAGCTTCCCTCTGTTATTAGAAGACTTGGGCAGCCTGAAATGTGGGGCTTCTGCCAACAGGATCCAGACCCTTTCATCTCTGCTAGGGGCAGATAAAAACAGCCCCTGAGTACCCATCACACGGTGTGGCTAGGAAAATAACAGGAGGAATTTTAGACATAGTCAACCCATAGATATTGTAGGACAGGAGATTGTTAGTAGCTTATTTCATAGACAACAGCTCAGTCCATGCGTGAAAATTCCCAGCAAGAAGAGATTCTAAGCATTGTGAAATATTTTGCCTTAATGAACTCACTGATAAAAGAGGCTAGAAGTGCTGTTGTTGTCAGGCTCATCCCAAGAAACGCATAGAACAATCCAGCCAACGTTCTCAACAGACAGAATCTTGCCAGACTAAACCCATAGTACTCTCACCCTAATGGATATATTCTAGGAGATTCTATGGAGTGACTATCCTAAATTTCTTCCTGAATCAGGAATAGAGCTGGAAGGGACCTTGGAGGTCTTCTAGTCCAGCCCCCTACTCAAGCAGGAGAACCTATACCATCTCAGGCAGGTGGCTCTCCAGTCTCTTCTTAAAACCTCCAGTGATGGAGCACGCACAACTTCTGAAGGCAAGCTATTCCGCCAGTTAATTGTCCTCACCAGGGATGTCAAATTGGTGGCCTGCAGGCTGAATGTGTCACACGCAGGCCACGCCTATCCCAGCTCCACGAATGGGAAAAATGTCACGAAATGTCACGTGACAGCAAGGTGACGCAGCGAGTTTGACACACGTGATCCTCATTGTTAGGAAGTTTCTCCTTAATTCCAGGTTGCTTCTCTCTTGGATTAGTTTATATCCACTGTTTACCCTTGGAAAGTGCTCTCTCCAAGGAAACTACTTGTTGGGAAACTAATCCTACACTGTAGTACATCACAACACCTCCCCCTTTGTAGACATATTCCCTCACATCTTTCCTCTTTCCAAGATTCTATATCTTAGCCATAACTCTTGGGTGAAAACATCCTGTTGAAGTCTGCTTCCTTGACGGTGCTCTCTGCTCTCCAATGAGGAATTGGACACCAGGCCCAGTGTCAGTTGCCACCTTATGCTCACTTGTGCTTCACTGATATGTGGAGATAGACTTCCATGAACTGTGGGGAGAGGGAATGAAGGGGGAGGGAATGCTTGGGAAAATGAAAGTAAGTGCTGTATCTCCTCGAGATGCTACCTCAAGGTCAACCAGCTGGAAGAAGGTGGGAGCTGCACACCAACCTGCACATAGTTTGACCGTTGTGAAAACATCTTGCATGAACTTCATTGGTTACAAAGGGGTGGGGGTGGGGGGTAGCGAAGGGCAGTTAAAGAGGGAAAAGAAGAACTTAGCAATTTGGGCACACAATTCTCAGTTCTGGCTTTGCATTGCTGCAAATACACTTGACTTTTAATAAAACTATACCTTTCTCAACAAATGGAGCCAAGGATTATTTCTACTTAGGGGTTTAACTTGTGGCAGGTCTGACACCCACATAAACAACCTGTCATGACTCCGACTAATGAGCCCAAGCAAATCAGAACCTTGAGACCAGAATCCTCCTCAAAGAACTTCTTTACTGGGTACATTGCACCGGCACAATCAAATGTAAAACCAACTCTAACTATTCCCCGTGGTTTCAGTATAATTTAGATAGTAAATGATCCCCTCCCCAAGTGTCACCGGTCACATTGTCCAATTGTGGTAATTGGACGGTATACCAGGGTATAGCCGATTACCTCCAACCCTTAGATGACCCACAACGTAGATGATTCTGCTAGTGATCCTACTATCATCTGTCCAACATGAAAAGGGGATAGAAGGACTGGATTTTCATGAATCCCACCTAGCAGAGCTACAAGTCCAAGATCTCTGGCAGCAAGGACCTCGCCTACCTGCCCTCCAAGCATCTCTTGAAACAATTTGCTCATTCTGCAAAACGGGCAGATTTGGACCGGAAGCTGCTGATGTGTGAGAGCTGCAAGGCAGAGAGAGATGGTAGAAAGGAAGGAGAAATAGATGGTTGGTGGAATATTTAGTAGGCTGGATTCCTGCAAAACCCAGCCTGGAGCAATCGTCAGATTTCATGACAGGTTAATTGGAAAGCAGAGAACAAATGGATATTGGAGAAAAGCAAAACGGCACGGTGGAGGTGGGGAAGAATGATGCTTAGTGGCAGGGATTCAGTCTTAGGAGAAAGCCTACATGGCATGAATTAAGGGACCTGCACTAAGCAACCTGCAATCTTAGGGCTGCTTATTGGCACCTTCTCACAACTACTACTGTTATTTTGTTTGCAAATGATATCAGCCTTTCCAACATCCCACCATTGTTAAGAGTGAAATACAAGAGCATTAACTCAACGGAGGCTTGGTGGAGTTGAAACAAAAGTTGGCTGCATGAAAAGAAATCAGGGAAGGGAAGGGAAGGGAAGAGAAGGAGGAAAGGGGGAAGAGGAAGAAGGAAAGTGAAAAGGAAAGGGAAAAGGAAAGGGAAGGAGAGGAAGAAGGAAAGAGAAAAGGGAAAGGGAAGAGAAAGGAAGGGGAGGTGGGAAAGGAGGAAGGGAGTGAAAGGGAAAAGGAAAGGAGGAAGAAGGAAAGAGAAAAGAAAGGGAAAGAGAAGAAAAGGGAAGGAAGAATAGAAGGGAAGGAGGAAGGGAGTGAAAGGAAAAGGGAAAGGGAAGGAAGAAGGGAGAAGGGAAAGAGGAAAGGGAAAGAGGAAAAGGAAAGAGGAAAGAAAGGGGGAAGGGGAAGAGGAAGGGAAGGGGAATAAGAAAAGAAAGGATCAGATATAATGGAAAGGAAATAAAGAAAACAGACCTAACAACAAGGCAGAGAAAAATCTTGCCGATCAGCGTCATACAGCGACTCCTCCTTCACTCGTTGCTTTCCCTACATCAACACAAGGTGTTGTGTTGCTCCGTAAACAGAACACACTCAAGTGCACCTTCTTCCCCTCCCAGGAATGCGTTCAGAACGCTGCCCCTTTCGCGAAGTTGGCCGCAAGAGAGAGAGAAGAACAGAAGCAGGAATCCAACCTTCGAAAGGTCGCTGGGGGCTTCCTCACCTGGACAGGTGGACTCGCTTCTCGGTGAACTGGCCCGGGCCATGGACGGGGTCTTCGTGAGGCTCGTTTTTCACCACTTCCACCCCTTCTCCTCTGTCGCTCTCCTGGTGGCTGTGCTTACTGATGGTGTAAAGCTGCCCAACCCGATACTGTGGTGGAAAGAAGACCAAGAAGAGAGCCATCCGAAAAGGGGTTTGCGCAAAGGGAAAGAGGGTGGGGTGGGGTGGAGTGGAGAACAGACTGACCCCTTCCCGGGACACAGGTAAACCTCGACTTACGACCAAGTTTCTGCTGCTAAGCGAGACAGTTGTTAAAGGAGCCTTGCCCCATTGTACGACCTTCCTTGCCACCGTTATTAACCGAATTGTTGCGCTTGTTTGGTTACCAACACAGTTATTAAGTGAATTGGGCTTCCCCAGGAAAAGAAATAGGAAAAGGGAAGGGAAGGAGGGAGAGAAAGAAGGAAAGAGAAAAGAAAGGGAAAGGGAAAAGAAGGGAAGGAGGACAACAATAAAGAAAGGGAAAAGGAAAGGGAAGGGAAGGAAGAAGGAAAGAGAAAAGAAAGGGAAAGGGAAAAGAAGGGAAAGAGGACAACAAAAAAAGGGAAAAGGAAAGGAAAGGGAAGGAAGAAGGAAAGAGAAAAGAAAGAGAAAGGGAAGAGAAAGGAAGGGGAGGCGGGAAAGGAGGAAGGGAGCATTGGCTATTGCTTGTCTGAAGGTCACAAGGGGGATCACCTGACCTCAGGGCCCCGCTCAGCCGTCATAGATACGAGTCAGTTGCCAAGCATCTGAATTTCGATCAGGTGACCATGGGGGATGCTGCAACGGTCATAAGTGTGAAAACAGGTCACAAATCACTTTTCCCCCCCAGCGCTGTGTTAATTTTGGACGGTCACTAAAGGAGCTGTTGTAAGAGGAGGTCTACCTGCATTCTCTCTGCCATGAAAATTTACAATAATGAACCATCTCCGTCAGCCTAGACAGAAACAACATTATAATTCCACAGATAGTCCTTGATTTACGACCACAACTGCACCCAATTTTCTGTTGCTAAGTGAGACGTTTATTAAGCGAGTCTTGCCCCGTATTTCCATCTTTCCTGTCGCAGTTATTAAGTGAATCATTGCAGTTGTTTAAATTAGTAGCGTGGCTGGTAAGTGAATCTGGCTTAGAATAAGAATAATAGAGTAATGGAGTTGGAAGGAACCTTGGAGGTTCCTTGAAGGTTCCTTGAAGGAACCTTCTAGTCCAACTCCTTGCTCAAGCAAGAAACCAATCTACTCCATTCGGAGCAAAAGATCATCCAGTCTCTATAAGAAATTGGAAAACTATGGAAAACTTCGCTCGTCAGCTGCAATTTTCCAAGGGAAGAGTTAAGTTTTCAGCTTCCTGATTGGTCTCTCTTTTTCTCTCTCGCTCTGAAAGTCAATTATCTGGTAAAACACGATCTCGGTTAATTTACTTACTGCTTATTTAGGACAATCAACGTTATGATTGGAAAAAGCGGGGAGCATCTGTATTTCAAAACGATTCCCCTTTGTTGTAAAATGCAGACATTATCCTAGCTGTGTGTAATTAAATACACATATGCACACACGTGTATCCATTTAAAATATTTCTATAATAAAACTCTGCGGCAAGGATTTTGTTTCCCCAGCTCTCCGTAGCAGCACTGTAATTATTGCAATTTTAAAGCAAATAAAAACAATATTTACTCTCTCCTCCACTTCTGAGGCAAGGAGTACAAGAAAAACGATTTCAGAATTCAAAAGAAGACGGCGAGGATATGTATATGTACTGTATATGAATATGAATATGTATAATTGTATATGTTTAATTGTATATGTATATGTATAATTGTATAATTAATTGTATGTATATGTATATGTATTATGTATTATGTATATGTATATTGGTGAGTTCTAACGAAGTGGTCCTCTTCACACTATGAAAGAAGACTTGATCATGGGCCATCAAATCAATGTCAACTCTTCAAGACCACAGATTGATTTTCTCCTGGAGCATCTGTCCCTAACCTGGTCTTTCAAACTCTTCCATGGGTGCATTTATCACCATTGTCACCAGCATCCATCTTTTTCTTCTTCCCTTTCAATCAGAATAACAATTCTCTATCCAGCCAAAGTTCTCAATAGACAGAATCTTGCCAGACTAAACCCATGGTACTCTCACCCTAATAGATATATTCTAGGAGATTCTAGGGAGTGACTATCCTAAATCTCTTCCTCAATCACGAATAGAGCTGGAAGGGACCTTAGATGTCTTCTAGTCCATCCCCCTGCTCGACATCCCCACCTTTCCTGGTTTATAGTCTCCAGAGAGTTGGGTTTTCTCATAATGAATCCAAAGTGAGATAATTTGAGTCTGGTCATTTGTGCCTCTAATGAGGATTCTGGATTGAATTGGTTGGATGATCCATTGGTTTGCTGTTGCTCCATAGAGTATCTCCTCTTCTTCAAAGTCCCACTGTTGCTTCTTCAAAGTCTAACTGTTGCTTCCACAGAGTATCTCCTCTTCTTCAAAGTCCCACTGTTGCTTCTTCAAAGTCTAACTGTTGCTTCCATAGAGTATCTCCTCTTCTTCAAAGTCCCACTGTTGCTTCTTCAAAGTCTAACTGTTGTTCCATAGAGTATCTCCTCTTCTTCAAAGTCCCACTGTTGCTCCTTCGAGGTCCAACTGTTGCTCCATAGTGTATCACAGGGAGAATCCCTGTTTTCAGGAGTCTCTTCTTGGTAGGTATAGACATATGGAGGCTTCTTCCTGAAGGCAAGGCCCTTTTTTTTGCCAAGAGGCACTTTTCCTCCGAAACGCTACAGCAAAGGGCATTGTTTCCCCGGAGTAAACACCAACCACCCTGGAAAGCCATCAGCTGCCTTGCTGCAACCCGTGCGCCTGTTTGCCGAGCTCCAACCAACAGCAGCAGCTGTGTTGAAATGAGCTACTTTTAGCCTGGCACACAGCAAAGAGGAGCTGAATGGCTAAACACACTGCCTGCCTCTCAAGCCCATGTGAGCCTCACTAGCTACGTGGGGAGGTTGGCTCAAGATGTGCTTTGGCTCCAGAAGCTGCTTGCTTGCGGTGTGGTCCAAAGTTGGAAAGATGTAGAGGAGAAGCAGGGAATCCAGGAGGCTGAACCGAAGCCTACTCAGCTCTTGCGATGAATTCAAGCTCTACTTTAAAGAACCATTTCCAGGGCAGACATCTTGGTTAGGGTAACCATCTCCAGTCATTTAGGAATTAGGGCGTGTGGTTTACAACCCCAGGAACCCTCACAGGGAATAAAAAGGGTAAAAGTAAAGGTTTTCCCTGACCAGTCAGTCATGTCTGACTCTAGCGAGGTGTGCTTATCTTCATTTCCTAGCCAAGAGAGCCAGCATTTTCCAAAGATACTTCCGTGGTCATGTGGCTAGCATGACTCTATGCTGAGGTGCCAGGAATGCTGTTATCTTCCCATTGAAGTGGTACCTGTTTATCTACTTGACTTTGCATGTTTTCGAACTACTAGGTGGGCAAGAGTTGAGGCAAGTAACGAGAGCTTACCCTGTCCTGCAGCATTTGGGTCTCAAACCTGGGTGGTCAGTCTTCCAGCTAACAAGCTCAGCATCTTTCGTATGAAGTCATGTGACAATGGGGTGGGGAGGGGGGAGTCATGAGAACTTCAGAATTGAGTTGTAAGTACCTTTTGGGGAGACTGTCCAAACTTTGAATGGTCACTAAACAACTGGTCATAAGTCAAGGACTACTTTATCCTTTCAGCAAATCATTGCAAGGAAGAACAACAAAAAAAATTACATCGCTCCCAAAATCAGGTCAGGAAGCAAAAATGAAGACTGAAACAAGCATCATTTCATTTTAAGGAAACACACTCCAGAAAAGTAGACAAGGCTGAAGGGCGTTCAATGCTGCTGTGATTCTGGCACATTCAGTATCTGTGAAAATCCTGCTTGGTGTTTTGCCAAAGCCAGCCAATCTTTGCGTTACCTGAAGTTCTCCCAGAAAAATAGAAATTCTGCCGGGCTCACTCTTCTCCCTTGAAAAGCCAGCCTCGCTTAAACCCGAAAATGTGGCCTTTTGTGCTCAGTAAATAACGTGGGAGCGAGGAAAGGGGGCAGGCAGTGACAATACTCCCATGGAGTCATTATTTGATTGTTCCCCTGATGGCTTTTGTCATCCTGCTAATTACCAAAGACTTATTATCTGCACTTCAGTGGAATCGTCAAGCTTTCTTTGGAAAAAAAACCTTCACTCTGAGGGCGCCTGCTTAATCAGCAGCCTTCCTCGTCTGGAGCAGGTTGGGAGTACAACATGCTGACAAAGATCACAGGCATATGAAGAGCTTCAAATGATGACATGCACCCTACAGCAAGTGACAGAGGTTGTGTCAGGTGTCCTGACATGAACTGCCAGTTGGGGTGACACGCGGCTCTGGCCATTTCGACCAACGGATGCTTGGTCTGGATGCCTGTGTCAACTCTGAAGTGAATCTGGCTGAGGCCATCTTGGAGGCCTCAGGGTTGCCACAAAGCAGAAGAAGGGACAGGGAGGGGCGAAATAGCTAGATGGGGTTTTGTAGCCCAAACAAGAAAGTTTTCCTGTGGGAACCAAGGACATTCCGACAAGTGGCTGGCCAGGGGAGGAGTGAAGTAACCAAGCAACTGGCCAGCCCCCTTGATTGGACAGTGTAAACAGTGACTTTGGGGAAAGGGGAAACATTTGCTTTTTAATTAGGTGAAAGGCACGGGAATGTTCAGAGTCGGCTTTCACCAGTTGTGCCAATAAGATGTATCCAATAAATTGTTCTTTGAGGAACTTGCCTGCCTCAGAGTTTTGCTTTCTATGGGTGCACTACTTGGAACGCTGACATCCTGTGGCAAGAACCCTCAACATCTGCCAACACCCTGTCCTGTTCAATGGTCCAATTTCTGTTTTGCCTTCTCCATTTACCCCAACTTACAAAGGACATTTATCAAATAATTCTAGCAAAAGTAGTATTTCATCAACCGTTAGGATGGACTTTCCAGTGGGGCAGTGACTTAGATGTTGAGACTCTAGAATGAGTGCAGAGAAGAGCAAAGAAGATGATTAGGGGCTAAAGGCTCAAAAACACGAAGAACGGTTGCAAGAATTGGGTATGTCTAGTCTAACGAAAAGAAGGACTAGGGGTGACACAATAGCAGTCTTCCAATATTTGAGGGGCTGTCACATAGAAGAAGGGGTCAAGCTATTCTCCAAAGCACTTGAATGCAAGATGAGAAGCAATGAATGGAAACACATCAAAGAGAGATCCATCTAAAAGTAAGAAGAGATGTCCTTAAGGCAAGCCATTCCCCTGGTTGATCGTTCTCATTGTCAGGAAATTTCTCCTTAGTTCTAAGTTGCTTCTCTCCTTGATTAGTTTCCACCCATTGCTTCTTATCTTGGCTTCAGGTGCTTCAATTGGCCAAGTCTCCAAGCAGTTTCCTCACCCTATTGCTCCAACAATGGCTGGGCTCATGACTTCATGATCGGTTGCCCGGGAAGACCTTGTGAGGTCACCAGCCTCCTATCTCTCAAGTCAAGGGAGGAGCAGCTGTTGGACCAAAGAAGCATAGAGAAGGCCACCCTAACCTTTGCCTTTGCTCAGTTTTAACAGATTCACAGAGTTGGAAAGGACCTTGTAGGTCATCTAGTCCAAACTCCCCCTCTCATGCAGGAGACCATACACCATTTCTGACAGATGGCTGTCCAGTCTCTTCTTGAAATCTTCCAGTGATGAAGCTCCCAAAACTTCTGAAGGCAACTTCTGTTCCATTGGTTGATTGCTCTCACTGTCAGAAAATTTCTCCCTATTTCTAGGTTGAATCTCTCCTTGTTCAGTTTCCATCCATTATTCCTTGTCTGGCCTGCAGGTGCCTTGGAGAATAGCTTGACCCCCTCCTCCTCTCTGGGGCAGCCCCTCAGATATTGGAAGACTGTTATACTGTCTCCCCTGCTCCTTCTCTTCACTAGACTAGCCATGCCCGGTTCCTGCAACCATTCATTGTATGTTTTAGCCTCCAGTCCCCTAATCATCCTGGTTGCTCTTCTCTGCACTTTCTAGAGTCTCAACATCTTTTCTATGATGTGGGGACCAAAACTGGATGCAGTATTCTAGGTGTATTCTTACTAAGGCTTTATAGAGTGGTATTAATACCTCACTTGATCTTGATTGCGTCCTTAAATCACTCAGGACTTTCCAAAGATAATATAAAGCCATCCCATCCTGCAAGAGCTGATGAAGGAAACTGAACTTCTGGCCTTCTGTACCGAAACATTCGCAATCTTTCTCTAAAGTGTGAATATGTCACCATCTCTTTTTTTTTCTCCCCTTGCTAGTAACACCAAGGACTGCTACTCCTGGGGACTCCCTCCCAGCACAATTCAAGTTAAAAACATTGAGTCAGGAAGCTGAAGACAAAGAAGAATGTGTCAGGAATTCAAAAGTCACGTTTTACGAAGCAGTGCTGTTGAATCTAGGCTGGTACCCTAAAACCACAGCAGCACCATATTAAAGAGAGTCCTCGACTTAACAACCATTTTTTTAGTGACCGTCTGAAGTTACAGCAGCACTTAGCACCAATCTTTGCACTTAGGAGTATTGCCGCACCCCCTCAATCACCTGGTCAAAGTTTGGCCCTTTGTATTTACAATGTAAATTGTATCTGGTCACGTGGTACCTCTACTTATGACCACCACAATGACTTATCACAGAAATTCCAAGCTCCCTTTTGGTTGTAAGCTGAGGACTACCTATAGAAGTGGAAGAAAATCCTGGAGCTTTACACAATTGTTGTATTTCACCTCCTGAGTCGCACAGTCACAGAAGCTCCATTTCTTCTCCTTGAGCACTAGCTTTCTAACAGGAAAAACCCAAATGGACATTGATGGCCACAAAACAGGAACTCAGCTCCTGAGCTAAGAAGCCTCTTCCTTTAGAGGTTAATATGAAGAACGATTGCAAAAAAATTGGGTATATTTATTTTAAGGAAAAGAAGAACTGGGGGGAGGGGGGCATGATACCAATATTTGAGAGGCTGTCACAAAAAAGGGGATAACCTAATTCTCCAAAGCACCTGAAGGCAAGACAGGAAGCAATGGATGGAAACTAACCAAGGAGAGAAGCAACCTAGAAATAAGGAGAAATATCCTGACAGTGAGAAGAATTCATCGATGGAACAGCTTGTCTCCAGAAGTTGTGGGTACTCCATCACTGGAGGTTTTCAAGAAGAGACTGGGCAGCCACATGTCCTGGAATGGCATAAAATCTCCTGCTTGAGCAAGGGGTTGGACTAGAAGACCTCCGAGGTCCGTTCCAACTCTGTTTTACAGTTAAGTACATTATCAGGTTAAAAATATTTCTGACGCCCTGTGGGGGCCTGAAAAACCACAGATGTCTAGGCAGGCAAGCACCAAAGTCTGTCACGCACATGCATATAATATGACCCTGGTGCTAGTTATATCAGAACACAATGTGCCCAGGGGCCACTGTTTTCCACAAAAGGCTCCGCATGGTTCAGTACAAGCTGTCCACTGCTTCTGCGACACATTTGTCTTTTGGGGAGCTACAGGGGAACAGAGCACTTGCCTGTTATTAAGGCTTGTTTCCTAATAAGAGCCGCACAGCTAACTAACATTTGCATCTACTTTTGCAAAAGGCCATATTTCAACCTTGGAAAAATGACAGAATAACAGAGTTGGAAGGGACCTTCGAGGTCTTCTAGTCTAACCCCTTGCTCAAGCAGAAGACCCTTATACCGTTCTGGATAAATGGTTGCCCAGTCTCGTCTTAAAGACTTCCAGTGATGGAGCATCCGCAATTTCTGAAGGAAAGCCATTCCAGTCATTGATTGTTCTGAGTGTCAGGAAATTTCTTTTGAGAACATAAAATCATAGGGCTTGAAAGGACTTTGGAGATCTTCTAGTCCAACCCCCTGCGGAAGGCAGGAGAAAAAAAAATATTTTGGCTCCCACACCATCTATGTTTTTTGCACTGTTATTGAAAGGACCTTTCCTGAAAAGTGAGGCAGAAGATGCCGTCAAGAGTTGGGTGGCAGTGGTCTCCAAGGACATCCCCTGCTGGCCAAGAGGAAATGCATGGACTTTCAAGGATGTTTTATTTTAGCTCAGTACTCTGTGTGTGTGTGTGTGTGTGTGTGAGAGAGAGAGAGAGAGAGAGAGAGAGAGAGAGAGACAGAGAGACAGAGAGACAGAGAGAGAGACAGACAGACAGAGAGAGAGAGAGAGAGAGAAAGACAGAGAGACAGAGAGACAGAGATCTCTCTTAGAGTGATAGACAGATTTTGAAAAATCTCCCAGGTTATTTACCGGCATAACTATCTATTATATTGTCCTTTGCCACCAGATAACCTTTTCATTTATTTGTTAAATTTATATGCTGTCCATCTCGCTATCTAAATTATCAATCTTCCATCATGCTGCAGTTTTTCCTTCATCCCATCCACCTCCAGCTCATCGTACAGGTTACCCTGACCACTAGGCTGTTTCTGCTAAGCCCCTTTTGCATTTAACTACTTTTGGTACCTGTGCTTAACATCTGGAAAGGAATAAGCAAGGGAGAGAAGTGGATAACACCCGCACCAGCCAAGGCTGAACATCTCCATTCCCAGGTTTCAGGGCCAAGGATGGGTGAGAAATAAATATATTTCTGTATACTCTTAGTTTAGGATTTACATTGTTGGCCTTCCTTCCATTAAATCGTGTTTCTCAACCACAACAATCTTAACCGAGATAGACTTCAACTTCGAGAATTCTCCAGCCAACTTCAAGAGGTCTGGACCAACTCTCAGAGTTATTCAACCAACTTTAAGAAGTGTGGACTTCAAGTCCCAGAATTCCCCAGGCAACTTTAAGAGGCATGGATTTCAACTCCCAGAATTCTTCAGCTGGCATGTTGACTGGGAAATTCTGGAGTTGAAGTCCACACCTTTTAAAACCACTGAAACTTGGCTCTCAAAGAGTGTAGGTGGCCTCATGATGCCCTGAACGTTTTGGTCCCTAATTTAAAAACTGAGGAGGTTGCCCATTCCAGCCAGTTTCCTTCCTTCCTTCTATAGCAGTGTTTCTCAACCTTGGGAAGTTGTGTGGACCAACTCCCAGAATTCTCCAGCCAACAGTTCTAGCCAGCTGAATTCTCCAGCAAGCAATTCTCCCCTTGCTGGCTGAGGAAATATGGGAGATGAAGTCAACAGATCTTTTGGTTTTTCCAAGACTGAGCAACACTCTTGTGTAATCGCCAGTCTCTAGCAGCTCATGTAGTCTACCTCCAACTTTTGACACACACCCAACTCCTCCAGCCCATAAGTATCCTGCAACAAGTTAGCAAGGAAGGTCCCAGTTGGGTGAAGAGTCCAAGATAGTTTGGCTAAATAAACCCCTCCCCCTCTCCTTCCCCACAATTTCAGGAGCTCAACTTTACCTCTTCTGTGGTGAGAGGCATACAAATCCGGTATTCCTTCACCAGCATTGCTGCTTCAAGGTTCGGGATGCCTTCTTCTCTTCAGGTGGAAATGGGGACTTGTCACCAACCCAGAGGCCCCCTGAGGTTCCTCAAGGAAAACATCATCCTGTAGAGAAACAGGAATTCCTTTAGAACAACTCAAGGATCAATTCTGGTGCACATCCGGCAAGCTAAAAGCTACAACTGGCCAAGTCTCCAAGCAGCTTTCTCTCCCTATTGCTCCCTTTGATTCCTTTGTTCAATATCAAATTTAATGATTAATGCCTCCTGACAAACATGTTGGAAGTTATTAATATGGCT